>CANNZV010005182.1:0-30271 GCA_947561585.1 Caprella mutica | reverse complement strand
TGTTACAATAGAGGGGGTGGTGTTACAATAGAAGGGGTGGTGTTACAATAGAAGGGGTGGTGTTACAATAGAAGGGTGGTGTTACAATAGAAGGGGTGGTGTTACAATAGAAGGGGTGGTGTTACAATAGAAGGAGTGGTGTTACAATAGAAGGGTGGTGTTACAATAGAAGGGTGGTGTTACAATAGAAGGGGTGGTGTTACAATAGAAGGGGTGGTGTTACAATAGAAGGGGTGGTGTTACAATAGAAGGGGTGGTGTTACAATAGAAGGGGTGGTGTTACAATAGAAGGGGTGGTGTTACAATAGAAGGAGTGGTGTTACAATAGAAGGGTGGTGTTACAATAGAAGGGGTGGTGTTACAATAGAAGGGGTGGTGTTACAATAGAAGGGGTGGTGTTACAATAGAAGGGGTGGTGTTACAATAGAAGGGTGGTGTTACAATAGAAGGGGTGGTGTTACAATAGAAGGGGTGGTGTTACAATAGAAGGAGTGGTGTTACAATAGAAGGGTGGTGTTACAATAGAAGGGTGGTGTTACAATAGAGGGGGTGGTGTTACAATAGAAGGGGTGGTGTTACAATAGAAGGGGTGGTGTTACAATAGAAGGGGTGGTGTTACAATAGAAGGGGTGGTGTTACAATAGAAGGGGTGGTGTTACAATAGAAGGGGTGGTGTTACAATAGAAGGGGTGGTGTTACAATAGAAGGGGTGGTGTTACAATAGAAGGGGTGGTGTTACAATAGAAGGGTGGTGTTTCAATAGAAGGGTGGTGTTACAATAGAAGGGTGGTGTTACAATAGAAGGGTGGTGTTACAATTACTCCATATCCCCTTAGTTACTCCATCACTCCATATTGCTCCTTGTAATTGAATAGAAAATATGAAGAGAACTGAAGTGGAAACATATTGCAGTTATAGGGTTTGGAAAATATTGAAGATAAAGGGTTAGATTTAAATATATTGCAGTTATAGGGTGTACAGTTACAGTGTACAGTTACAGTGTACAGTAACAATGTACAGTTACAGTGTACAGTTACAATGTACAGTAACAATGTACAGTTACAGTGTACAGTTACAGTGTACAGTTACAGTGTACAGTTACAATGTACTGTAACAATGTACAGTAACAATGTACAGTTACAGTGTACAGTTACAGTGTACAGTTACAATGTACAGTTACAGTGTACAGTAACAATGTACAGTCACAGTGTACAGTTACAATGTACAGTTACAGTGTACAGTTACAGTGTACAGTTACAGTGTACAGTTACAGTGTACAGTTACAATGTACATTCACAGTGTACAGTTACAGTGTACAGTTACAGTGTACAGTAACAATGTACAGTCACAGTGTACAGTTACAGTGTACAGTTACAGTGTACAGTTACAGTGTACAGTTACAGTGTACAGTTACAATGTACATTCACAGTGTACAGTTACAGTGTACAGTTACAGTGTACAGTTTCAGTGGTATATGGAATATATAGGGTTGAATTTATTGATCTGGAGGTTTAATAGATGACAGGTATTATATTTCATCCCTTAATCTATATACTGTCTATTATGCATTAGGTGGAGGAAGAGTCTAAGCCACATTTTGAAATTGGTCAATAGATGCATCCAAAGCTTGTAGGTAGATTTTTTGAGGTTTACTGAGATATAACTGACGAATTAGATACTTTTACCTATTTGTGCATTAAATAGTGATGGAACAATGAAAATACACAGAAATTCCTATACCAAACTCTTGATTTATGGTTTCAATTATTTCATATTTATCTATATATTAAATATTTCAAACTATTTTTCTATTTATAGGTAGAGAAGGATCAAAATTTTCGGGAAAACATTGTACCAACATTGTGAAAACTCTGTCCCAATATTAGGACAATTTTGCCCCAAGAAACATTGTCACCTGTTTACAACCAAAGAAAGCTGGTAAGAAAAAAGAGAAGCCACCGGAGAGGCCTAGCCCAAAAAGCCCTAAGATTCCATTTCCGCCGTAACATATTTTGCTCATCAGGTCCGCATGTAGGAGTCACTGAAGCCAAACCTCGGGGACGAACAATTTCCTCCTCCAAAACAAGAAGGATATATCTGCCATAAAAATCTCTTGTCTCGTACATTGGGGCAAGTGGAGTCTTAACCGTTCACGCTAGACTGGATACGGCCATGCTTGGGATCTGCTGAATTATAGGGATGCAGTGGTAAATTATAGGGAAGCAGTGGTAAGTTATAGGGAAGCGGTGGTAAGTTATAGGGAAGCAGTGGTAAATTATAGGGAAGTAGTGGTAAGTTATAGGGAAGTAGTGGTAAATTATAGGGAAGCAGTGGTAAATTATAGGGAAGCAGTGGTAAGTTATAGGGAAGCGGTGGTAAGTTATAGGGAAGCAGTGGTAAGTTATAGGGAAGCGGTGGTAAGTTATAGGGAAGCAGTGGTAAGTTATAGGGAAGCAGTGGTAAATTATAGGGAAGCGGTGGTAAGTTATAGGGAAGCAGTGGTTAATTATAGGGAAGCAGTGGTAAGTTATAGGGAAGCAGTGGTAAATTATAGGGAAGCAGTGGTAAATTATAGGGAAGCAGTGGTAAATTATAGGGAAGCGGTGGTACATTATAGAGAAACACTACAAATTTATAGAGAAACACAACTAAATTATTTAGAGAGGAATACTTATAAAAGATGGTCAAACAATAGTTCTCAAAATATTTTTCAAAGATGGCATACCTGCTGTGACGATTGCATTGTATATAATATATGCACTCGTTAATGCTGTCCTAATGATGCACCCTGTAATGTATATTAAACCTAAATCACGTTAATATGCTTGACATTGCAGCAGTGAGAATATACATAACTGTTTATATATACAATATATCATGGGAATATTCAACAATGACGAATGATTTATCAAATTAAATGAAGCCTGACAGTGAATTCTACGTACTCTGAGAACAGTATTTCATTTACTTTACACATTAAATTCTACGTTCTTTGAGAACATTATTTCATTTACTTTACACATTAAATTCTATGTTCTTTGAGAACAGTATTTCATTTACTTTACACATTAAATTCTACGTTCTTTGGGAACAGTATTTCATTTACTTTACACATTAAATTCTACGTTCTTTGGGAACAGTATTTCATTCACTTGGTATATAAATATTTATTGCAGAATAGCACTGTTAGGAATAAATTGTTGGTAGGAGGAGTATTTTGATTATATCTTCATTCTCTTTGAAGTAGAAACACTTTGAACTGAACATGAATACAGACAGTGGAAATCTGTCACTACACTTCAAATGGGATGAAACCACCTACCAAGGTGAAAGTTTAGTGTGGGGCAATCGAACATCGAGAGGAGATTTTTCTATATATTGTGGAAAACTTGGTTTGAGTATTGTTAGGTATGGTTAGAACAACCACCAATAGTTGTAAATAAAGTGCACAGTGAAGAGTTAAAACAACCACCAATAGTCGTAAATAAAGTGCACAGTAAAGAGTTAAAACAACCACCAATAGTTGTAAATAAAGTACACAGTAAAGAGTTAAAACAACCACCAATAATTGTAAATAAAGTGCACAGTGAGGAGTTAAAACAACCACCAATAGTTGTAAATAAAGTGCACAGTGAAGAGTTAAAACAACCACAAATAGTTGTAATAAAGTGTCAAGTGAAGAGTTAAAACAACCACCAGTAGTTGTAAATAAAGTGCACAGTGAAGAGTTAAAACAACCACCAATAGTTGTAAATAATGTGCACAGTGAACATTTAAAACAACCACCAATAGTTGTAAATAAAGTGAACAGTAAAGAGTTAAAACAACCACCACTAGTTGTAAATAAAGTGAACAGTAAGGAGTTAAAACAACCACCAATAGTTGTAAATAAAGTGAACAGCAAAGAGTTAAAACAACTTCCAATAGTTGTAAATAAAGTGCAGAGTGAAGAGTTAAAACAACCACCAATAGTTGTAAATAAAATGCACAGTGAAGAGTTAAAACAACCACCAATAGTTGTAAATAAAGTGCACAGTGAAGAGTTAAAACAACCACCAATAGTTGTAAATAAAGTGCACAGTGAAGAGTTGAAACAACCACCAATAGTTGTAAATAAAGTGCACAGTGAAGAGTTGAAACAATTACCAATATTTGTAAATAAAGTGCACAGTGAAGAGTTAAAACAACCACCAATAGTTGTAAATAAAGTGCACAGTGAAGAGTTGAAACAATTACCAATATTTGTAAATAAAGTGCACAGTGAACATTTAAAACAACTACCAATAGTTGTAAATAAAGGGCACAGTGAAGAGTTGAAACAATTACCAATATTTGTAAATAAAGTGCACAGTGAACATTTAAAACAACCACCAATAGTTGTTTTTAATTTAAGTGCACAGTGATGGTTTAAAACAAACAACCACAGTAAATGGTTTCATTAAAATGAATCATCAACTGCCTAACGCTTTTTAATACTCTATTTCGACAATAAAATATAGTCCTCAGTTCAAAATACCCCATCTCACATTTCGAAATCCTCTTGTAAAGTATAATGGCAGTCGCTGTAGTCGGCGCCTCATCTTCTTTCCGATAGTCTGGATACTTTTAATTGCATTTCATTACGAGGAAGACAGGAATGAGTTCCTCTATAATGAGTGCAGGGAACTAAAGGAACTTTAAGAATAAATCCTGTCTGCTAACATGACGACCCAGTAGTAAACTTATAATCGGTAGATTGTCTGTTATTGTCCATTACGGTAAATATTGATAGTATTTTACAGTAAAGTAGCTTAATTATAGCCATTATTGTGAGTGTCAAGAGATAAATATCATAATTTTTATTTTATGATAAACTACTTTTGGATTTTCATCGAATTATTCTTTATTATAAATAGATGATTAATTTATTATCGATGATTTGAAGCCGTCAATTGACAATTATTGTTTATTTTTATTCAAGAGAACGTTACTTATTTCTAGAGTTAGCGTAAATTACGTCATTCCGACCGTTACGCTATTTCGTACATTAGTGTTTGGTAGAACACTAATGATGGTAGAACGTGTCACAGTGGGTGTTTACTTTAATCTTTTTAACACTTATCTTAATAAAGAAACAGTTTTTACACGAATTAACCAGTGAATGTGGTGTACGGGAACACGTAAAACTGTACGGGAATACGTAACTGTACGGGAATATTTAACTGTATGGGAATACGTAACTGTATGGGAATATGTAACTGTACGGGAATACGTAACTGTATGGGAATACGTAACTGTACGGGAATACGTAACTGTACGGGAATACGTAACTGTACGGGAATGCGTAACTGTATGGGAATACGTAACTGTACAGAAATACGTAGCTGTACAGGAATACCTAACTGTACAGGAATACCTAACTGTACGGGAATACGTAACTGTACGGGAGTACGTAACTGTACGGCAATACGTAACTGTACGGCAGTACGTAACTGTACGGGAATACATAACTGTACGGGAATACATAACTGTACGGGAATACGTAACTGTGCGGGAATACGTAACTGTACGGAAATGTGCATCTGTATAATCTTCAATAATCATATAAGATTACTTCAGGCCCCACCATAATCTTCTATGGGCCCACCATATTAACATAGCCTTTATAATAATTGGTAGCCAGTTGAAAGTAGAGTTATTTAATGGACTGCATTTAAGGACAGCTGATGATATTGTTAGTCTAGAACATTGGGTCTAATTTATTGAAATAACTTCAGTCATTATTTGTTATGGGACGAAGAAATTTCATTTAGTTAGTGGGTGACTGGCTTCTCAATTTACTTCTATTGCTTTCGAACCTTTGTCACTAATTTATTAAATCTATTGCTCAGTTTGAAGAATTCGCTATTAACTTTATTGTTATTGGAAGATGATAAATATTGTCATTAACTAATGATTAAGTTAATAATTATAATTAATATCATTAATAGTAAAGTAAATAGTGATTAATTGTGATTTTGATTGACAAAATTATATTTGTTATAGGTTTTAGAACATGAGGTTAAAGCTTAGTGGAATTTTCTCCGATTAAATTTATATTATATTTATATTAAAATTGTAACTATTTTTTCGATATAATAATAAATAATATAAATAATATTTTCGATAATAATAATAAATTTATAATAATAAATATATGTACCGAGCATGGGAGAGTCAAAGAAGATTATGTTGGGACTCTACCAAAAAATCTTCTATGGCCCCACCATAACTACTTCAATGGGCATTGAAAACCCAAGTTACATATATAAAGTGAAAGTGTTCCATAACTTGGAACTTGCCCCAGATCTAGGCTATAATAATTACTTCTGAAAACTTTTTAATCATAAAAGAAGTAAATGTTATTAATGACCGTATTTTGAACAGGATGTCGAAACTTGTTCTAAATGATGGAGTGATTTCTCTTGTTCTTCCTTCCTTGGCTTTATGGTGGGCAAGCAATCTCTACCATGATCTACCCTAAGGTGGTGTTATGGGTGGCAATCTCTACCATAAGATGGGTATTATGGTGGGCAAGCAATATCTACCATGATCTACCCTAAGGTGGTGTTATGGGTGGCAATCTCTACCAAAAAATTCAAAATCTTAAACAATTGCATTAATGGAAGATTTAATTATATAATATAATATATTATAATGATCGTTAATTATTGGCGAATTATTATTATGTTATATTTATGGTAATCAGAATTATTTAACGTATTTTATTATCATAAACATCGCTTGCAACCACTGATTATACTATTCGATTATCATCATCGATTTACAGCCCCTGATATCGGTGAAATCGGTAAAAACCTATGAAATTGATTTTTCTATCTCGATATTTAAATGCAAGCGATATTATCTATAAAAATAGGTAACGAAGTCAGTACACCAGGAAATGAAAATCTTGGAAGATATCACGAATTTTACGAAGAGAAAAATTATTTAACGAAAGAAAAATATATAAATTCTTACATCTCTTTCGAAACTTATGTTTAGGAAATTAAATTTATTGAATAAGTTACGAATTATCGGTCTGTACCACATCTTTGGTCATATAAATAAAAAACTATATGATATAAATAGTTATTTTAATTTTGATTATTATATCGATGTGGTGGAACCGACGAATAATTCGTAACCTACCCTAGTTGATTCAAATAACTAGTGATAAGAAAGTTCATGTCTTTTTTTAAAATGATCATTCAACAAAAATCATAATCGATGATCATTAATTATAAATATTGATGGAAAGATCATTTATGACAATTAATAATTTAATGATAATCCAGTTGCAATTTCTATTAAATTAAAACACTTACTGTCTAGTATTCACATAGGACGTACTTAACAAAATCCTGACGATTTCGTCTCAAATTATGATATTTCACGATAAAAATACTATCAATATTTACCGTAATGGACAATAACAGACAATCTACCGATAGTAATTTTTCTGACAGCTTAATACACTTAATACATAGACTTACATATCCATTCAATAGAATTAAATTCTGTACAGCAAACTAGAGTGTTATGAATAATTAGTAACCAAATACCAACGAATGTACTGGTTATTTTAGACGTCAGTTAAAGTTCAGTGAATTCCTGATTGAATTAAAAACTTGATTAAAAAATTATCAATCAGCGTACCTAGCTCAGCATTCAGCGTGTATACCATAACATTCAGCGTATATACCTCACCATTCAGCGTATATACCACACCATTCAGCGTATATACCTCACCATTCAGCGTATATACCACACCATTCAGCGTATATACCACACCATTCAGCGTATATATCACACCATTCAGCGTATATATCACACCATTCAGCGTATATACCACACCATTCAGCGTATATACCACACCATTCAGCGTATATACCACACCATTCAGCGTATATACCACACCATTCAGCGTATATACCACACCATTCAGCGTATATACCTCACCATTCAGCGTATATACCACACCATTCAGCGTTTATACCTCACCATTCAGCGTATATACCTCACCATTCAGCGTATATACCACACCTTTCAGCGTATATACCTCACCATTCAGCGTATATACCTCACCATTCAGCGTATATACCTCACCATTCAGCGTATATACCTCACCATTCAGCGTATATACCTCACCATTCAGCGTATATACCACACCATTCAGCGTATATATCACACCATTCAGCGTATATACCTCACCATTCAGCGTATATACCTCACCATTCAGCGTATATACCTCACCATTCAGCGTATATACCACACCATTCAGCGTATATACCACACCATTCAGCGTATATACCACACCATTCAGCGTATATACCACACCATTCAGCGTATATACCACACCATTCAGCGTATATACCTCACCATTCAGCGTATATATCACAGAGCCAGAGGGCATTGGTTAACATTTGCTTTTTGAACTAAAGGCCTGTGGTGGAATTTGATCTGCTATATCGCTGCTAGAGCTTTGATCTTATTAATGACTTATCAATTGACCCCAATGTCACCTGTTAGAGAGACATGAGGGCAGTGAAAAGGAAGGCCTACTTAAGTTTACTTAATGCTTCTATATAATATGATATTACGTTTTTCCGTGCAGTTACGTATTTCCATACAGTTACGTATTCCCGTACAGTTACGTGTTCCCGTACAGTTACTTTTTCCCGTACAGTTACGTATTCCCATACAGTTACGTGTTCCCGTACAGTTACGTATTCCCGCACAGTTACGTATTCCCGTACAGTTACTTTTTCCCGTACAGTTACGTATTCCCATACAGTTACGTGTTCCCGTACAGTTACGTATTCCCGTACAGTTACTTATTCCCGTACAGTTACGTATTCCCGTACAGTTACGTGTTCCCGCACAGTTACGTGTTCCCGTACAGTTACGTATTCCCGTACAGTTACTTATTCCCGTACAGTTACCTATTCCCATACAGTAACGTATTCCCGTACAGTTACGTATTCCCGCACAGTTACGTATTCCCGTACAGTTACTTATTCCCGTACAGTTACGCATTCCCGTACAGTTACGTATTCCCGCACAGTTACGTGTTCCCGTACAGTTACGTATTCCCGTACAGTTACTTATTCCCGTACAGTTACCTATTCCCATACAGTAACGTATTCCCGTACAGTTACGTATTCCCGTACAGTTACGTGTTCCCGTACAGTTACGTATTCCCGTACAGTTACGTATTCCCGTACAGTTACGTGTTCCCGTACACCACATTTACTGGTTAATTCGTGTAAAATCTGTTTCTTTATTAAGATAAGTGTTAAAAAGATTAAAGTAGACACCCACTGTGACGCGTTCTACCAAACTGTCAGTATATTAATATTATAAGTAACTAATGTACGAAATTGCAAAACGGTCGCAATAACGTATTTTACCCTATAACTTCACAAGCAATCTGACATCAAAAAGATTTATATGTTAATGTTTGACATAATAATTTCGATCTTAAAACCATTGGTAAAAATTAACTATTCAGGCAATATTAATGTTTTTGATCGATCTGATAAAAATGTTAAATATTTACAAACAATTCTGAATTGCTTCCTAATTTAAATTAATTATTCAGTGAACAGTTTGATTCCTATATTTATATATTATTCAATGAAAGAAAATATCGTTACGAATACTGAACCAGTTTTTCATGTCTGTTTTTGTAAAGGTGCAAGTTAAAAATAAATTATTATGCAAGGTAGCAAGATTTTCTCTCAATATTGATAATGTTGTAACAATGTTGGAATTACTGTAACAGTAAATAATGAGGCAATGTTCTAACGATATAGAAGCAATGTTGTAACGATATAGGAGTAGTGTTGTAACGATATAGGAGTAGTGTTGTAACGATATAGGAGTAGTGTTGTAACGATATAGAAGCAATGTTGTAACGATATAGGAGTAGTGTTGTAACAATATAGGAGCAATGTTGTAACATTATAGGAGCAATGTTGTAACAATATAGGATCAATGTTGTAACAATATAGGAGCAATGTTGTAACGATATAGGAGCAATGTTGTAACAATATAGGAGCAATGTTGTAACAATATAGGAGCAATGTTGTAACAATATAGGAGCAATGTTGTAACAATATAGGAGCAATGTTGTAACAATATAGGAGCAATGTTGTAACGATATAGGAGCAATGTTGTAACGATATAGGAGCAATGTTGTAACGATATTGGGGCAATGTTGTAACAATATAGAAGCAATGTTGTAACAATATAGGAGCAATGTTGTATCAATATAGGAGCAATGTTGTAACGATATAGGAGCAATGTTGTAACAATATAGGAGCAATGTTGTAACGATATTGGGGCAATGTTGTAACAATATAGGAGCAATGTTGTAACGATATAGGAGCAATGTTGTAACAATATAGGAGCAATGTTGTAACGATATAGGAGCAATGTTGTAACGATATAGGAGCAATGTTGTAACGATATAGGAGCAATGTTACCCCTATAAACATTGCTAGCTGGGTTTCCTAAAAAATGTCCCCCTTCCTAAACTTTTCAATCTTTTTTTCTAATATAAAATCTCACTTTTCAGACTGGCACTGAAAAATTGTCCACAAAATTGAATTTCCTGAAAACCTTCAAACCCGAACCGACATCATTCGATAGGCAGTGTGATAGGCTGTGTAGTGTGATAGGCTGTGTAGTGTGATAGGCTGTATAGTGTGATAGGCTGTATAGTGTGATAGGCTGTATAGTGTGATAGGCTGTGTAGTGTGATAGGCTGTGTAGTGTGATAGGCTGTGTAGTGTGATAGGCTGTGTAGTGTGATAGGCTGTACAGTGTGATAGGCTGTATATTGTACTTGATGAATTATGAATTTTAGTAAATTGTTTGGAGGATATCAGGCAAGAAGGATTCATCCCATAATATTCCAGGAATATATCCTTCTTGTCTGTACTAGTGATATATGTCTGTTTGTAATTGAAATAATAATTAAGCTACAGATAAACAAGAATAAATATGTTTAATTATTGCTTTGATTTAACTTAATAAAATAAAAGTGGATAGGCCTACATTCACTTTTTTCATTACTATACATTTTCATCATACATCAACATCGTGAGTTTGAAAATAGGACACAGTTTATCTGAGAGAGCAAAGTGTCCTATTTCCTTATAATATATCAAAGGACATGTCCTATCACCACACAGGACTTTCTATATCCTACAGCCATCCATATCAGTCTGAGGTGATCTCCTGCGCTGCAAAACAACAACAACAACAACTTAAATGTTTCAACAACTTTGAAACATATTCTAACAACATCTAATATATTCTATTGGATCCTGCTAGAACATGTTTGAACATGTTTGAACATGTTAGAACATGTTTGAACATGTTTGAACATGTTTGAACATGTTTGAACATGCTTGAACACTTTAGAATTGTTGGAACACGTTTTGAGCAATTCGCTTACGCACAACCTTCTGTATTTACTCGATAATACAATTTTTTTTGTCATAATTTTTAGTTTTCTGGTGCGACATATTCTGCTAATATACAGCCAGTGAGGTAATGCTTCTCATGGGGCCTAGAATTTGGTGGTAGTTGACTTTCTCCACATGAATCAACACCCACACCCCCGTGGGTGGGTGAGAATTTCACCTGCTCTGTTCCTTCTCCCCTTTTTCACCCCCATTTCACGCGCTACAGACCAGCTATCACTGTAATATTAGAACACAATGCACCTGTAGGTGTTTTTAGGCGAATATAAAACATTTTTTAATTGTTTGGTTTTCTAAAGTTTCTCGATTCCCTTAATTTAAAGCAATGTAAATTTATAACAATAATATAATAAGAGAGAAAAGAGGATATATTTTATTTTGAGTTTAAATAGATTATATTTCTTTATTCTATAAATAAATATACATAGTTTATGAAATTAGAGCAGTCTTTCATCCAAACTAAAAATAACTATCAAAGAATATAACTCAATAATTTCATATATTTATAACTGAATTGAAATAAGTTATATTTATTATGCTTCTCTGAATAAACTTTAATTTGATCAAATTGTGATGCAGTAATTTAATTTCATACAGACTCGTATAGGTATAATAATTGTATATACCGTGGCCAGTAAATTCCACCGCGGAAAGTTCTTCTGCGGAAAGTTCCACCAGGAATATTCCACCGGCGTTATTTCAAATTGTATTTCTTAATCTAGGTAATTTGTAATTAAAAATGAACAAATCTTCCTTTTAAATATAAAACAATTAATTAATCCATTACATAGGCATTGATTATTTAACTGGTAAATCGTGACAGAATATGACGCTGGTATGGCAACACTGCTAAATTTAGCTTCTTGAATCTAGCAACTGAAACACTGAAGTTTAGATTTAAATGTTTGATACAAAAATAAATTTTGTTATGTATATTGTTATTGAAAGTCTTAATATTGAACAGTAATATGAGAAAAGTGTTTTTAGTGTCTATTTCTTTAGAGTCAATTTAAATCAGAGACCTGCTGAACTTAATTTATATTAAGATGTTGCTTATCAAAAGAAACTCTGTACGTGTTATGATTTATATATCTTGTGTGTTTTGAAGTTATGATTTTTATTCACATGTGTCTTAGGTTTCAGGTCGAAGCTAGATAATGTACCGCAATTTACTTGCTTAAACCTATGTTTTAAAATTTAGTTGAAACGTATTATAGCTATTTGAATCTAATTTTTGTAATAATTTCAATAGAGATATTAAACAGTTTCAGAAAATTTCAGCTTTGTAATAATTCTATTCGTTATTAAAATACATCGATAATAATTAAACATTATATTTCAGTACGTGTCAATTTTTTTTTAATTCTACCTTTTATCGACGCAGTTTCAAATTGAAATATATATTGGTACATATTAAAACCTGGGCGATAGGTAATATATATAAGATAAAATGTATGCAACAAAATAATATCCTTAATTTCAGTTTCAATATACGTATATGTATATGTGGAACTTTTTTGTTGAATTTACCCAATTCAAATTTCATCATCAATTTAATTGATTCATATTTAAAAGATCGTTCTTATATAAAATCAGTTTTTACTCAATGTTATACCTTCTGTAAATGAAATGCAGTATTATTCGGTGGAATCTTCCGTGTTGGAATTTTCCAGCGGTGGAACTTTCCTGGTGGAACTTTTTTGGTGGAACTTTCCGTGGTGGAATTTTCTGCTGTGGGTGATTACCTACATATATATTAAAACTTCTTGCATCATATCATGTATTTTATAATGTATATATAATACATTAAGTTTTGAAATCACTATTTCCGATTCTTCAGAGAATTATTGGATCAAAATCTCTTGTCCCATCCCTTGACCCATCTCTTGTCTCATCTCTTGTCCCATCTCGTTGACCCATCTCGTTGTCCCATTTCTTGTCCCATTTCTTGTCCCATCTCGTTGACCCATCTCTTGTCCCATCTCTTGTCCCATCTCTTGTCCCATCTCTTATCCCATCTCTTGTCCCATCTCTAGTTCCATCTCGTTGTCCCATCTCTTGTCCCATCTCTTGTCCAATCTCTTGTCCCATCTCTAGTTCCATCTCGTTGTCCCATCTCTTGTCCCATCTCTTGTCCAATCTCTTGTCCCATCTCTTATCCCATCTCTAGTTCCATCTCGTTGTCCCATCTCTTGTCCCATCTCTTGTCCCATCTCTTATCCCATCTCTAGTTCCATCTCGTTGTCCCATCTTGTTGTCCCATCTCTTGTCCCATCTCTTGTCCCATCTCTTGTACCATCTCTTATCCCATCTCTAGTTCTATCTCGTTGTCCCATCTCTTGTCCCATCTCTTGTCCCATCTCTTATCCCATCTCTTGTCCCATCTCGTTGTCCCATCTCTTGTCCCATTGCCATTAGAAGCATCCGTGTCCTCGGTATTGATTGAAGTTTTGCCGTTTGTTGCAGCTGTCCCTTGACTTATGACTCTGATATTAGTCCAATAGGGCTACTGTGCGGGCTGCAAGGTATGCCTTTTTCAAAAGCCACACACAAACTTCCATTGGTTGCGTTATTAAAGGGCCAGTCCATCCTCAGCTTAATGAGGCCCATAACTTGTGATATAATATGTAGATGAAGCAGAGTACTAATTTCATAGGGGAGCAGCTTTCATATATTATAGCCAAGAGTAATATAGTAGGTTATACTTTAATATTATCAGAATAATGTTATTTGAAAAGAATTATCTAATATGAAGGAATTGATGTAATATTGGTACAACGTGAATATATAATATTTCTATTAAAAATATCTAAATAAAAAATATATTTTTAGTTAATTCATAAGATAAAACTGACGGATAATTCTTTTAAAGGAAAGGCACAAGAATCAATATTATTTTTTCGTTATCATCAGAGTTCTTTATAACTTTACATTTATTAGTTTAGTTGGGGATTTAAATTTTGTAAGAATTCTTTAACAGCATTTCAAAGAAATGCTAATGAAGTTAAACAATCTCAGATTGTTATTAAATCAAATTTTTAATGAAAATCTTGTGCTATTTAAATGACTTCCTTATATAAATGAATAAAATAATAAGGTATGTATAACTGTAACTATTCTCACTAATATAGTATAGTTACACCTCTCTCTATTTTCTATAGAACTTTTCTAATCAAAGAAAATTTATAGGGAAAGGGTAACTAGATCAAAATACTTAAACAATCTGAAAACAATACATTAAAGTTGTAATACCTCTGAATAATATATATTTTGACTAGTTACTTGGTAGACAGATAAAACAATACAATTCAAAGAGGTCGTTTTAGCAATCTGCAGTCCGGTAGAACGAACAATGTTTGTCCTTTGTAGAGATCGTCTGCTGTAAGAGCTTTACCTGTACTCAGAAAGTGAGGGACACAAATCAATCTCATCTTTACTAATTACTGACTGACATACCAATACCAGCTTCTCGAGTACTGAAACGTTATGCTTCAGCTATCAAAACTTAGATACATACGTTATAGAGCACTGATAATCGGGCCCAGGACATTTGGCATCAATTCGTTTTTGTTCGGAGTATAGTGTATAAATTAACTTGAAGACCATTGCTAGTTTCCTTGTGTTTCAGCTCAATTGTCCTAGGCTCAATAGTTCTGGGCCCAATTGTCCTGGGCCCTTTTTTCACTGGTCCAAATGTCTTGGTGCCCATTTTCTAGGGTCCAACTATCGGCCAACGATACATTACACACACAAAATTTCGTACCTATTCATTTGATTCATTTTAGGGTACCGAGATTCCTATATGGAATCACGAAATTATTCCAAAACATAGCGGCCAAACCTGTATCCAAATATGGTTATTAATATTTATGGCTTTTGCATAATTCATAAGTCAGACCTGATATCTTGTCACGCTTCTGTTTTAATTAATTTAAATGAATAGACTTCGTAGATTACTTTTATTCAAAATGTATTTAGGGATGGTCGATGTACTCAAACACTTTCAGTACTCGAAAAGTGTGAGTTATCATCGGTCAAGGTAGGTCAAACATAAATGTCTAAAGGTCAGATTAGTTCATGACCTACGTCAGAGCCCCACCTTCCAGGACCTGCAAGTGTTCGAAATATATGCAGGAGAATGACAAAATAATGGAAAACAACATTATTTTTGCAAACTGTTCTTATTGTGTTCTGTAGGTGTTCAACTGTTTTCTGTAGGTGTTCAACTGTGTTCTGTAGGTGTTCAACTGTGTTCTGTAGGTGTTCAACTGTGTTCTGTAGGTGTTCAACTGTGTTCTGTAGGTGTTCAACTGTTTTCTGTAGGTGTTCAACTGTGTTCTGTAGGTGTTCAACTGTGTTCTGTAGGTGTTCAACTGTTTTCTGTAGGTGTTCAACTGTGTTCTGTAGGTGTTCAACTGTGTTCTGTAGGTGTTCAACTGTGTTCTGTAGGTGTTCAACTGTGTTCTGTAGGTGTTCAACTGTGTTCTCTAGGTGTTCAACTGTGTTCTGTATGTGTTCAACTGTGTTCTGTAGGTGTTCAACTGTGTTCTGTAGGTGTTCAACTGTGTTCTGTAGGTGTTCAACTGTGTTCTGTAGGTGTTCAACTGTGTTCTGTAGGTGTTCAACTGTGTTCTCTAGGTGTTCAACTGTTTTCTGTAGGTGTTCAACTGTGTTCTGTAGGTGTTCAACTGTTTTCTGTAGGTGTTCAACTGTGTTCTGTAGGTGTTTAACTGTGTTCTGTAGGTGTTCAACTGTGTTCTGTAGGTGTTCAACTGTGTTCTGTAGGTGTTCAACTGTGTTCTGTAGGTGTTCAATTGTGTTCTGTGGGTGTTCAACTGTGTTCTGTAGGTGTTCAACTGTGTTCTGTAGGTGTTCAACTGTGTTCTGTGGGTGTTCAACTGTGTTCTGTAGGTGTTCAACTGTGTTCTCTAGGTGTTCAACTGTGTTCTGTGGGTGTTCAACTGTTTTCTGTAGGTGTTCAACTGTGTTCTGTAGGTGTTCAACTGTGTTCTGTAGGTGTTCAACTGTGTTCTGTAGGTGTTCAACTGTGTTCTGTAGGTGTTCAACTGTGTTCTGTAGGTGTTCAACTGTGTTCTGTAGGTGTTCAACTGTGTTCTGTAGGTGTTCAACTGTGTTCTGTAGGTGTTCAACTGTGTTCTGTAGGTGTTCAACTGTGTTCTATAGGTGTTCAACTGTGTTCTGTAGGTGTTCAACTGTTTTCTGTAGGTGTTCAACTGTGTTCTGTAGCTGTTCAACTGTGTTCTCTAGGTGTTCAACTGTGTTCTGTAGGTGTTCAACTGTGTTCTGTGGGTGTTCAACTGTGTTCTGTAGGTGTTCAACTGTTTTCTGTAGGTGTTCAACTGTGTTCTGTAGGTGTTCAACTGTGTTCTCTAGGTGTTCAACTGTGTTCTGTGGGTGTTCAACTGTGTTCTGTGGGTGCTCAACTGTGTTCTGTAGGTGTTCAACTGTGTTCTGTAGGTGTTCAACTGTGTTCTGTAGGTGTTCAACTGTGTTCTCTAGGTGTTCAACTGTGTGCTGTAGGTGTTCAACTGTGTTCTGTGGGTGTTCAACTGTGTTCTGTAGGTGTTCAACTGTTTTCTGTAGGTGTTCAACTGTGTTCTGTAGGTGTTCAACTGTGTTCTCTAGGTGTTCAACTGTGTTCTGTGGGTGTTCAACTGTGTTCTGTGGGTGCTCAACTGTGTTTTGTAGGTGTTCAACTGTGTTCTGTAGGTGTTCAACTGTTTTCTGTAGGTGTTCAACTGTGTTCTGTAGGTGTTCAACTGTGTTCTCTAGGTGTTCAACTGTGTTCTGTGGGTGTTCAACTGTGTTCTGTGGGTGCTCAACTGTGTTCTGTAGGTGTTCAACTGTGTTCTGTATGTGTTCAACTGTGTTCTGTAGGTGTTCAACTGTGTTCTGTGGGTGTTCAACTGTGTTCTGTGGGTGTTCAACTGTGTTCTGTAGGTGTTCAACTGTGTTCTGTGGGTGTTCAACTGTGTTCTGTAGGTGTTCAACTGTTTTCTGTAGGTGTTCAACTGTGTTCTGTAGGTGTTCAACTGTGTTCTGTGGGTGTTCAACTGTGTTCTGTAGGTGTTCAACTGTGTTCTGTAGGTGTTCAACTGTGTTCTGTAGGTGTTCAACTGTGTTCTGTAGGTGTTCAACTGTGTTCTGTAGGTGTTCAACTGTGTTCTGTAGGTGTTCAACTGTGTTCTGTGGGTGTTCAACTGTTTTCTGTAGGTGTTCAACCGTGTTCTGTAGGTGTTCAACTGTGTTCTGTGGGTGTTCAACTGTTTTCTGTAGGTGTTCAACTGTGTTCTGTAGGTGTTCAACTGTGTTCTGTAGGTGTTCAACTGTGTTCTGTGGGTGTTCAACTGTGTTCTGTAGGTGTTCAACTGTTTTCTGTAGGTGTTCAACTGTGTTCTGTAGGTGTTCAACTGTGTTCTGTAGGTGTTCAACTGTGTTCTGTAGGTGTTCAACTGTGTTCTGTAGGTGTTCAACTGTGTTCTGTAGGTGTTCAACTGTTTTCTGTAGGTGTTCAACTGTGTTCTGTAGGTGTTCAACTGTTTTCTGTAGGTGCTCAACTGTGTTCTGTAGGTGTTCAACTGTTTTCTGTAGGTGCTCAACTGTGTTCTGTAGGTGTTCAACTGTGTTCTGTAGGTGTTCAACTGTTTTCTGTAGGTGTTCAACTGTGTTCTGTAGGTGTTCAACTGTGTTCTCTAGGTGTTCATTGAGCTCTGCAGTGATTTTAAGAGCCGTGGTCATGCAAGTTTCTCCAACTAATCGATTTAGAGTCTGACGATTTTTCTCGGGCAACTTCTACTTTCGTTCAGACCTGTGCTTTAATTCTGACGTTTTTCTTTCTCTTTCAGAAGGAGTCATTACTTTTGGGACAGTACCTCTTGTAACGCCAAACATTTGGACAGTTTCTGTAACACCAGCTCCTGCCATACGAGCAACAACAATTTGGCCTTCTTGAAAGTCAGGGAGATCTGCCATTTTCAGAGGTTGCAACAAAATAAATACCTATCTTAAATAAAGAAATGAACATTACATTTTATAGTTCAACCCTGTATTAGTAATACATACGCAACTGTATGGAATATGTAACTGTTCGATAATGCGTAACTGTACGGGAACACGTTTCTGTACGGGAATACGTAACTGTACGGGAATGCATAACTGTACGGAAATACGTAAATGTACTGGAATTCAAAACTTATTGTATGACATGAATACCTTTATATGTTATTGACTTTATTCATATTTAACCAAATATAAACCTGTCTATCACTTTAATCAGACTAACTCTGCCCTGCATCATACTTTAATTATACTTAACCTCAGTTTTCACTAGCAATTTCCTCCTTTAATTATACTTTCCTTACTAACAATAACGCATCTAAAAAAGCTGTTCAATAGCAAGCCAGGCCATTCTCCGGACAATTCCACTGAAGAGTCTACGCTAATTCCACGCCCTAAACGAAGCTAAAGAGACCATTTTTGTGATAGGCGAAGATTTAGGGGCAGTGTTTCCATAAGCACAAAACGGTAATTCCGGCGCTAGAACAAAATATGCCGGTGATAAAATAAGCTCTAATGATCGCCACTGCATAGCTACAAACAGCCAATTTTTGGACGCGTAATCACCGTCTTTTTTTCTTTTATTGTTCGCATGGAGAATTCACTTCAGCGTTTGTTGCGTAATGGCGCGTCATTTGGAAGCTGCGTAGGTGATTATGACGCAACTGAGGCATGAGTTGATGCGCGGATTAGAATGGGGAAAAGGGTAAAGTGTCAATTACCAAACAGAGTCAAAGGTATCACTAGCTGTGAGTAGGAAAAGATAGTCATGAAAATGTTATGAACTTTAATTAAATGAATGGATTTTTATGAGTAAATATAAAGATATAGATACTCCATCTTAATTACATATATACCTTCTCCCCATCACTACTCCCCATCACTACTCCCCATCACTACTCCCCATCACTACTCCCCATCACTACTCCCCATCACTACTCCCCATCACTACTCCCCATCACTACTCCCCATCACTACTCCCCATCACTATTCCCTATCACTACTCCCCATCACTACTCCCCATCACTACTCCCCATCACTACTCCCTATCACTACTCCCCATCACTACTCCCCATCACTACTCCCCATCACTACTCCCTATCACTACTCCCCATCACTACTCCCCATCACTACTCCCCATCACTACTCTCCATCACTACTCCCCATCACTACTCCCCATCACTACTCCCCATCACTACCCCCCATCACTACTCCCCATCACTACTCCCCATCACTACTCCCTATCACTACTCCCCATCACTACCCCCCATCACTACTCCCCATCACTACTCCCCATCACTACTCCCCATCACTACTCCCCATCACTACTCCCCATCACTACTCCCCATCACTACTCCCCATCACTACTCCCCATCACTACTCCCCATCACTACTCCCCATCACTACTCCCCATCACTACTCCCCATCACTCGCTAAGAGGGTGGATGGTTTTTTCCAATGTTCGGAGGTGGTGTTCGTAAGTCTTCTTAATTGATCTTAAGTTCGGCACTCGTAGGGTGTGAAATAAAACGAGCTGCAAGAACTCTCGAGTGGGATATTTTAGAGTGTATTAGAGAGGTAGAGTAGATGGGGGTAAGTAGAGTGGGAATAGAGAGTGGTTTGCTTATTAGAAATCTTAATTATTCTTAGCTAAAATATTAGTATCAATATACTATTAATTTAATTAATATCCCAATAACCACACAAATATGCAAATAACAAAAGAACAAACAACAGCAAACCCTGTACTGCTAAAAACTAAAGAAGTACAAGTATTGAGAATTGATTAGATCGTCCGAAAGCCAATCCAGGGGATTTCCCTTCAATTTGCACCCATCACCTTTTTCGAAAAAGAGACACGTTTAAAATTAAAAGTTGATTGGTAGATTGAAGGAAAATCCCTAATAGGAATATTGCGCTATCACGCTATCATTCATAACATTTCTTTGCAAACGAGATTCGATTCGAATCCCGGATTACAGATGACGATGAACAATTCAATGGGAGATCAAACTAGAAAGAGTAATTCAGCACCAACTGTAGGGAAACAAGACCTCATCATCTACAGTGTCTACAGGCCTCATCATCTACAGTGTCTACAGGCCTCATCATCTACAGTGTCTACAGGCCTCATCACCTACAGTGTCTATAAACCTCACCCTCTCCGATTAATTAGCTGTAATTTAATCTATATAACTATCTATATATCATAAACACTCTTTTCGAATATCAGCTCATTCATTATTCCTCTAGAATATTATTAATAGTGTAACCTTACACCTCCTAATGAGTAATTACTGGAGCAATGACTCGTGGCACTGACAAAATAAACATTAGTAGCAAGCGTCTATCGAATATATCCCCAGGGTATCATTACAACCTATACTAATATACTACAGTTGCTTTCTTCCAAAACAAGGCAGGCCACCCTTTTTACTGCACTAGCACAGTCATCATCAGGATCTATTTAGGCGATAGATGATAATAGGTAATTATTGTGAAGTAATATAATAGTCTTAGGTTTATTTGCGGAATCAATTACGTTTGCATTAAAGAGATTAATCTATTGCTACATATCGAAAGAAGTGGATGGTATATAGAATCTGCTGAGTGCCAGAGAATAGGTAACTCAAAGTTTTTGGCTGTATGTTAAGAGATAAAAGTAGCACAATGTATTCCCACCTCGAGTTGTTCATCTTTAGAGGATCCACTGAAGACTTTCAATTAAGGCTTTTGGATTCTTTTTCTTACACGAAGAAGCGGCCAAAGAAAGAGAGGATTGTTTTTTGTCTCGCAAAAGTTGGACAACACAGATGGCCGGCAAATCTTCTGAGCAGATTTTATTTCAGATAAAAGAACGAAAAGTGTTTTTTGAAAGGTGATTCCAACGTGGCCTTTTCTTCTCATAATTATGCTCTTTACTAATGGTTATATATTATAATATTGATAATCTATTAATATACTTTGATTTATGCAACGTCAATATAGAAATTTTAATTGGGGAAAAGTGTACTAAAGAAATTTATTTGTAAACTGATGTTCGTTTTTAACAACAAGCTATTGATTTAGTTTTAAGCTGACTCATCATTTTTTAACATCAGATAAAGAACAGTAATAATTGTAAACTGACATCATCGACAGCCAACTTCTTCACTGCAGTAAGCTAATAAAATGTTCCTTAATTCCAAGTTATCCCGCTTATATTCCCTGTATATTCCTACAGAGGATTCCTTGCCAAAATCACACGATGTGATAACTTTCTCAGAACTGCTTTCCTTGACAAAATGAAGGAAAATTCTAAAAGTAAAGACTCCAATTTGGAGGAAGATATAAAAGGAAGACAGAAGATAGACGTCACTCCCGTCTGGAGAACGGGTAGCCTCTTTAAATTTCTGTCCTAAAAACAGCAAGGCTATTTTGTACAGCCTCCACAGAACTATCTATATCAAAAAAAGAAACAATGGTCTACGTAACAAGAAAATGCTCTTAGTGAACTTTTGGCTTATGCCAAGAAACGACCTCAAGGTTAGCATCTCTAAAACTTACAATTTCCCTAAGAGGTTAAATTTAATGATTAGACGAGGAGGGACGTCATAAACTGCTAACATCTCATTGACTGAAGGTTGGAAAAGGATTTCTTTGCCGCAGTTCTCCTCTTGGCGTCTCAAGCTGTTGATCTGTCTCTATAGTCGTAAAAGTCTGCGGTTTATATGCGCCAGGCTCCAGATAATTTCAGCTTTTCTTTTAGGGAACATCTGGGAGTTGTAATTATTGCAGAGACTGCAGTTCTGCTTCTAGACACATTTTAAAGCTTATATTGCAGCCATTTTAATCGAATGAATTCGCCTATAGGGGGTAGGGGATTTTTATTTTCGTTTTGAATACAAATTCTGTTGTTTCTTTTTAAACTAAGGTAAATTACGAATTATCGGTCAGTCTTATATCTATGGTCATCTGACAAAAACGATACAATAATTATTATTTATTTTTTATTATAATAATTATTATATCGTTTTCTGTTAGATGATCATAGATATGAAACTGTCCGATAATTCGTTACTTATCCTAAATACTTTTATTACATTCTTATAAATGGACATGTATTTTTGAAAAAAATAAATATTTTACAAATATAGACAAATATTGTAGATATAATCATGTCTGATAGTGACAAAATGTATACTTCATCTTTTCTTACTATAAAATAGGTCTACCTTATTTGTCATATTTTCGAAGAAAATGTAATAATTATTGGTTCGCATTGAATAATATTAAATATATTTATAAAATGAATTATGCTATTTATATCGACGAGGGGTTTTCGACCGCGTTTTTTTTTTGCACGAGTTTTTTTTTCTGGAATCGTATGTCCTATAAATTATCTCATAATAGGGTCATCAAAATCTCGGTAACGAAACATTTTTGGACAATTGTCATGCAAGAAAAAGTGTCATTTTGGATTTTTATACAAGCGTTCACATTTTCACTCAATGAAACACCCTGTTTCACTCAATGAAACACCCTGTTTCACTCAATGAAACACCCTGTATGAAGCGTATTAAAAACACACAATATAAACATCAAAATGATACTTGCCGCAGCACTCTGAGTTTCACTCATTCGAAAGTTCTTACGAACCCGGAAGCGCAAATGCATTATCTGTTCGTACTCCGGACTGAAGGTAAAAAACATAGCTTTGAGTTTCGATAGTGACTCTTGAAGTGAATTATTTCCACAATGAGAAACACAAGTACAGTCTGATATAGAATGTAGGAAACGTGTGTGAAACGCGGGTGAAACGTGTGTGAAACGTATGTGAAACGTGTGTGAAACGCATGTGAAACGTGTGTGAAACGTGTGTGAAACGTGTTTGAAACGTGTGTGAAACGCATGTGAAACGTGTGTGGAACGTGTTTGAAACGTGTGTGAAACGTGTGTGAAACGTGTGTGAAACGTGTATGAAACGTGTGTAAAACGTGTGTGAAACAGAGAGAAAGTTATGGTGGGGCCATAGAAGATTAAGAAAGAAATTTAAGCTTAAGCCATAGAATATTAAGATAGTCTGTACTCAATCTTCTACGGCCCCACCATATCTTCAACACTAAGTACAGACACTATATAGTATATAGTTACATTAAATAAATACCTCTTCAGAACACACAAAGTGTATCTTATTTTCTAACCAGGTTGTCCTGCCTCTAGCCACTTTAGTTCATTATATGCGTTCCAACTAATCATTTATTCAAAATTTAGGTTGTTAGTCGTGGCGGCGTGACAGTTTCTGCATAAATTTCCCCCCAATATGCTCAGGGGAATATTTTGCATATTATTTTGAAGGCAGGAGATATTGTGTAGGGTTTTTGGGGGAGTTTTTGCCTACCTACTTTTGGTCCATTCTTTAATGACGGCTCCAAGAACAGCTCTAAAATAGGCAGTTTTTTTTGTATGAGATAGGCACGGCTTGGGAAATTCTTTAGAAAAGTATAAAGAGAGTTAAAACTGTTTCTTTTGTATCAGTTTTGTTTATGATATAAAGTGTTTCTAAAGGTATAATTCTACTTAAAATTCAGTTATAGTTCTCCATGATTAATTTACTTTCTAAATTTGGAACGGAACATTTTCATAAGTTTACATATAAAATAAGAAATAAATATATAAGTAAGAGAAAATGCGATCAGTATTTATATTATTTATATGACACGATTTCTTATAATAAACCGACCTTTTTTACCGATGAAAAATATTATAATGGAAAATTTATAATGAAGTAATAATGAATACTATCACCATATACATGACTGTATCGGAATACGTAACTCTACGGGAATACGTAACTGTTCCGGAATATGTAACTCTACAGGAATACGTAACTGTACGGGAATAAGTAACTGTACGGAAATACGTAAGTGTACTGAAATACGTAACTGTACGTAAATACGTAACTGTACGTGAATACATAACTGTACCGGAATACGTAACTCTACGGGAATACGTAACTGTACGGGAATATGTAACTGTACCGGAATACGTAACTCTACTGGAATACGTAACTGTACGGGAATACGAAACTCTACGGGAATACGTAACTGTACGGGAATATGTAACTGTACCGGAATACGTAACTCTACAGGAATACGTAACTGTACGGGAATACGTAACTGTACGGGAATACGTAACTGTACGGGAATATGTAACTGTACCGGAATACGTAACTCTACAGGAATACGTAACTGTACGGAAATAATTATCTAACACTTAACACATTTATTTCTATTATTATATCTATATTAACTTCAGTACAAAGTAGAATGCAATCTATTGTAGTGTTCCATTGTATTTCCACACATGAAACAAAGCAAACTTTTTCCATTCCTATCAACTTTTTAAAAAAAAACAGTAAAAAGAGATAATGTTTTTACCCTCTATATGGTGTATTTACAACTTTTCATTAACTAGAGCATAATGATGAAACAGTCATTTTGATTGTCTATTAATCGCAAAATAATAAATTTTATAATTCGAAAGAAGAAATAATTAATATGATGCGCTTCTGTTGAAGAAAATAAAAATTTAATTTTCCAAACATATTTTTTGTCTTATTTTGATTTTTCTAGTTAATATTGACACCAACAATTACTTAGAGGCTTGTGCAGTTACTTAGAGGCTTATAAAGTTACTTAGAGGCTTATACAGTTACTTAGAGGCTTATAAAGTTACTTAGAGGCTTATACAGTTACTTAGAGGCTTATACAGTTACTTAGAGGCTTATAAAGTTACTTAGAGGCTTATACAGTTACTTAGAGGCTTATAAAGTTACTTAGAGGCTTATAAAGTTACTTAGAGGCTTATACAGTTACTTAGAGGCTTATAAAGTTACTTAGAGGCTTATACAGTTACTTAGAGGCTTATACAGTTACTTAGAGGCTTATACAGTTACTTAGAGGCTTATACAGTTACTTAGAGGCTTATACAGTTACTTAGAGGCTTGTGCAGTTACTTAGAGGCTTATACAGTTACTTAGAGGCTTATACAGTTACTTAGAGGCTTATACAGTTACTTAGAGGCTTATACAGTTACTTAGAGGCTTATACAGTTACTTAGAGGCTTATACAGTTACTTAGAGGCTTGTGCAGTTACTTAGAGGCTTATACAGTTACTTAGAGGCTTATACAGTTACTTAGAGGCTTATACAGTTACTTAGAGGCTTGTGCAGTTACTTAGAGGCTTATACAGTTACTTAGAGGCTTATACAGTTACTTAGAGGCTTATACAGTTACTTAGAGGCTTATACAGTTACTTAGAGGCTTATACAGTTACTTAGAGGCTTATACAGTTACTTAGAGGCTTATACAGTTACTTAGATGCTTATACAGTTACTTAGAGGCTTATACAGTTACTTAGAGGCTTATACAATTACTTAGAGGCTTATACAGTTACTTAGAGGCTTATACAGTTACTTAGAGGCTTATACAGTTACTTAGAGGCTTATACAGTTACTTAGAGGCTTATACAATTACTTAGAGGCTTATACAGTTACTTAGAGGCTTATACAGTTACTTAGAGGCTTATACAGTTACTCAGAGGCTTATACAGTTACTTAGAGGCTTATAAAGTTACTTAGAGGCTTATACAGTTACTTAGAGGCTTATAAAGTTACTTAGAGGCTTATACAGTTACTTAGAGGCTTATACAGTTACTTAGAGGCTTATACAGTTACTTAGAGGCTTATACAGTTACTTAGAGGCTTATACAGTTACTTAGAGGCTTATACAGTTACTCAGAGGCTTATACAGTTACTTAGAGGCTTATAAAGTTACTCAGAGGCTTATACAGTTACTTAGAGGCTTATAAAGTTACTTAGAGGCTTATACAGTTACTTAGAGGCTTATACAGTTACTTAGAGGCTTATACAGTTACTTAGAGGCTTATACAGTTACTTAGAGGCTTATACAGTTACTTAGAGGCTTATACAGTTACTTAGATGCTTATACAATTACTTAGAGGCTTATACAGTTACTTAGAGGCTTATACAGTTACTTAGAGGCTTATACAATTACTTAGAGGCTTATACAGTTACTTAGAGGCTTATACAATTACTTAGAGGCTTATATAGTTACTTAGAGGCTTATACAGTTACTTAGAGGCTTATACAATTACAGTTACTTAGAGGCTTATACAGTTACTTAGAGGCTTATACAGTTACTCAGAGGCTTATACAGTTACTTAGAGGCTTATAAAGTTACTTAGAGGCTTATACAGTTACTTAGAGGCTTATAAAGTTACTTAGAGGCTTATACAGTTACTTAGAGGCTTATACAGTTACTTAGAGGCTTATACAGTTACTTAGAGGCTTATACAGTTACTTAGAGGCTTATACAGTTACTTAGAGGCTTATACAGTTACTTAGAGGCTTATACAGTTACTTAGAGGCTTATACAGTTACTAAGAGGCTTATACAGTTACTCAGAGGCTTATAAAGTTACTTAGAGGCTTATACAGTTACTTAGAGGCTTATACAAATACTTAGAGGCTTATACAGTTAATTAGAGGCTTATACAGTTATTTAGAGGCTTATATAGTTACTTAGAGGCTTGTGCAGTTACTTAGAGGCTTATACAGTTACTTAGAGGCTTATACAGTTACTTAGAGGCTTATACAATTACTTAGAGGCTTATACAGTTACTTAGAGGCTTATACAGTTACTTAGAGGCTTATACAATTACTTAGAGGCTTATACAGTTCCTTAGAGGCTTATACAGTTACTTAGAGGCTTATACAATTACTTAGAGGCTTATACAGTTACTTAGATGCTTATACAGTTACTTAGAGGCTTATACAATTACTTAGAGGCTTATACAGTTACTTAGAGGCTTATACAGTTACTTAGAGGCTTATACAATTACTTAGAGGCTTATACAGTTACTTAGTGGCTTATACAGTTACTTAGAGGCTTATACAATTACTTAGAGGCTTATACAGTTACTTAGAGGCTTATACAGTTACTCAGAGGCTTATACAGTTACTCAGAGGCTTATACAGTTACTTAGAGGCTTATAAAGTTACTTAGAGGCTTATACAGTTACTTAGAGGCTTATAAAGTTACTTAGAGGCTTATACAGTTACTTAGAGGCTTATACAGTTACTTAGAGGCTTATACAGTTACTTAGAGGCTTATACAGTTACTTAGAGGCTTATACAGTTACTTAGAGGCTTATACAGTTACTCAGAGGATTATACAGTTACTTAGAGGCTTATACAGTTACTTAGAGGCTTATACAGTTACTTAAAGGCTTATAAAGTTACTTAGAGGCTTATACAGTTACTTAGAGGCTTATACAAATACTTAGAGGCTTATACAGTTACTTAGAGGCTTATACAGTTATTTAGAGGCTTATATAGTTACTTAGAGGCTTGTGCAGTTACTTAGAGGCTTATACAGTTACTTAGAGGCTTATACAGTTACTTAGAGGCTTATACAATTACTTAGAGGCTTATACAGTTACTTAGAGGCTTATACAGTTACTTAGAGGCTTATACAATTACTTAGAGGCTTATACAGTTACTTAGAGGCTTATACAATTACTTAGAGGCTTATACAGTTACTTAGAGGCTTATACAGTTACTTAGAGGCTTATACAATTACTTAGAGGCTTATACAGTTACTTAGAGGCTTATATAGTTACTTAGAGGCTTATAAAGTTACTTAGAGGCTTATAAAACTATTTAGAGGCTTATACAGTTACTTAGAGGCTTATACAGTTACTTAGAGACTTATACAGTTATTTAGAGGCTTATATAGTTACTTAGAGGCTTGTGCAGTTATTTAGAGGCTTATACAGTTACTTTGAAGCTTATACAGTTATTTAGAGGCTTATATAGTTACTTAGAGGCTTATAAAGTTACTTAGAGGCTTATACAGTTATCTAGAGGCTGATACAGTTATCTAGAGGCTGGTACAGTTATCTAGAGGCTGGTACAGTTATCTAGAGGCTGATACAGTTACTTAGAGGCTTATAAAGTTATCTAGAGGCTGATACAGTTATCTAGAGGCTGGTACAGTTATCTAGAGGCTGGTACAGTTATCTAGAGGCTTATACAGTTACTTAGAGGCTTATACAGTTATCTAGAGGCTGATACAGTTATCTAGAGGCTGGTACAGTTATCTAGAGGCTGGTACAGTTATCTAGAGGCTGATACAGTTACTTAGAGGCTTATACAGTTATCTAGAGGCTGATACAGTTATCTAGAGGTTGATACAGTTATCTAGAGGCTGATACAGTTATCTAGAGGCTGATACAGTTATCTAGAGGCTGATACAGTTATCTTGAGGCTGGTACAGTTATCTAGAGGCTGATACAGTTACTTAGAGGCTTATACAGTTGTCTAGAGGCTGATACAGTTATCAAGAGGTTGATACAGTTATCTAGAGGCTGAAACAGTTATCTAGAGGCTGATACAGTTATCTAGAGGCTGATACAGTTATCTAGAGGCTGAGTTATCTAGAGGCTGATACAGTTATCTAGAGTTTGATACAGTTATCTAGAGGCTGATACAGTTATCTAGAGGCTGATACAGTTATCTAGAGGCTGGTACAGTTATCTAGAGGCTGGTACAGTTATCTAGAGGCTTATACAGTTATCTAGAGGCTGGTACAGTTAATTAGAGGCTGATTCAGTTATCTAGAGGCTGGTACAGTTATCTAGAGGTTGATACAGTTATCTAGAAGCTGGTACAGTTATCTAGAGGCTGGTACAGTTATCTAGAGGCTGGTACAGTTATCTAGAGGCTGATACAGTTACTTAGAGGCTTATACAGTTATCTAGAGGCTGATACAGTTATCTAGAGGCTGATACAGTTATCTAGAGGCTGATACAGTTATCTAGAGGCTGATACAGTTATCTAGAGGTTGATACAGTTATCTAGATGGTGATACAGTTATCTAGAGGCTGGTACAGTTATCTAGAGTGGTACAGTTATCTAGAGGCTGATACAGTTACTTAGAGGCTTATACAGTGATCTAGAGGCTAATACAGTTATCTTGAGGCTGGTACAGTTATCTAGAGGCTGGTACAGTTATCTAGAGGTTGATACAGTTATCTAGAGGCTGATACAGTTATCTAGAGGCTGATACAGTTATCTAGAAGTTGATACAGTTATCTAGAGGCTGATACAGTTATCTAGAGGCTGGTACTGTTATCTAGAGGTTGATACAGTTATCTAGAGGCTGATACAGTTATCTAGAGGCTGATACAGTTATCTAGTGGCTGATACAGTTATCTAGAGGCTGGTACAGTTATCTAGAGGTTGATACAGTTATCTAGAGGCTGATACAGTTATCTAGAGGCTGGTACAGTTATCTAGAGGCTGGTACAGTTATCTAGAGGCTTATACAGTTATCTAGAGGCTGGTACAGTTATCTAGAGGCTGGTACAGTTATCTAGAGGTTGATACAGTTATCTAGAGGCTGGTACAGTTATCTAGAGGCTGATACAGTTATCTAGAGGCTGGTACAGTTATCTAGAGGCTGGTACAGTTATCTAGAGGTTGATACAGTTATCTAGAGGCTGATACAGTTATCTAGAGGTTGATACAGTTATCTAGAGGTTGGTACAGTTATCTAGAGGCTGGTACAGTTATCTAGAGGCTGATACAGTTATCTAGAGGCTGGTACAGTTATCTAG
>CANNZV010005181.1:23-59443 GCA_947561585.1 Caprella mutica | reverse complement strand
CCCAGTAAAGTTCTATGTATATATATTATAAATTGATAATGAACTTACATTAGGTATTAACATTTCTACTACTTAATTAAGAAATCTTCCAAGTGAAGAATCCTGATAATAATATAGGTAATATTACCTCAATGACTTGAATAACTGAAAAGTTTTATTAATTTGAAATCTGCTATGGATTTTAGTGAACGTTAATTTATTTGCAAATTATATTGAAATTAAAATGGAATGGATGGTGACAGAAATATTAAATAAGTGTGACTCTAATATTTATAAATTGTTACTCCTTAAAAATATTATTGTCTATTAATTGGAATATATTAATTATGTTTTGAGTGTTGACTAAGAGAATACATGCAGTGTTAGCTGTGTTCAGTACTTGCTACCAGAATCAGGTCTTGAACTGTGATGAAAGAGCTAATGAATTAAAATTATTAAAATTGAACCTTAACTGAGCTCTCACTGAGTATAAGTGAGTAATTGGCTTGATACTTTGATTTTATAATTGTTACAATGAAAATAATGCAATTTTATGCACTGTGAAATAAGTTTGATAAGCTCCAAGTTATCCGATATTTCAGGTTTCCGGACACGTAAGAAGAATTTAATTTCTATTTTAGTTGGTATATAAAGATAAGTTCTGGTATCGTGGATTTGAAAGTGAGTTTCCACTTTGCTTTCCATCAAACTGGATGTACAGCACGATTTGAGAGTTGCACTGAAAAAAACAATCTCTAACATTCAACAGCTAGTTGGATGAAGTAAAGCAAATCTATACATCCCATCATTAAAACTAAAAATTCCTTTGTTTCAGTTGTAATTAGTTCTATAATGGAATATTGTTTGACCCAATGATAATTAACTTGTACCACTGTTATGTACAGGGTTTAAGGTGAGAATTAAAAGTGCAAATTTGAAGAGTGTGTACATGAGAATTATGTACATGGAAAGTATGAACATGAAAAGTATGAACATGAAAAGTTTGAACATAAAAAGTTTGAACATGAAAAGTATGAACATGAAAAGTATGAACATGAAAAGTATGAACATGAAAAGTATGAACATGAAAAGTATGAACATGAAAAGTATGTACATTGAGTAGTTTTCATTTTAATTAATTCTCAGTATTGGTAGGTTGAATAAAATATAAATTATTAACTTAAGTTCAATATCAATGAAGTTTCAAGTTGTCAGATGAAGTAGATATTTAGATTTATTTCATTATTGGGATATTATTGTATTCTATAATGCAGTAAAATGTGGATGTTTTTTTCTAGTAAAATAATTAAGTGATAATTAATTATGCGGTTAAGAATATATCATTTTAATGAATAATTACGTCGCAGACATCCGTCGCTTCCTCGATCACGTCAACTCCAAGTCTTGAACATTTTGGACTCTTTGGCAAAATTATTGTGTCACGACTACAAAACGTGTTATTTAATCCATATTTCGTATTACTAGACGTCTCAAATCATACAAGGCGAAGGTTTGCTGGGATGTTTACAAATACAATATGCATGTGGAATTACCCAATCTACAGTCATATAATCCACTGTTCACATTGTAATTAACATTTACCTTCTTAACTTGTTACCCCAAACTCATCAATCATTTACTAGTATTTTTCCGTTCCTATCGGATTATGGTCAGATTTACATATTAACAAAATCTTTCACGTTATTGTTTGTAACATCACGCGGTGTTAAGCTTTGGAAAATATTAGATAGCTGTCAAATGTCTCTTCTTTAATCTTCATATAGTTACGAGTGTATATCCTGGTATATACTTCCGCATTCGAAATCACTGCAGTATGTAAAATTATGTATAGATATGGATGAATATGTCCAAACACAATAAAAAGAAAGTTTTTTTTATCGGAATCAGGTATAAAACTAAAAGAATATTTTGAGCCTTTGAAAAAATCAATCGAACAAATATAAATACCTACATCCTAATAAATAAATAGAAATACCTTGTACCTTACAAACATATGTTATTGTTGTAATATTAACATTCACATTTAATACTATTATAAAACCTCAAAGAAATTCAGAAACAATAGCCATCTTTGTCTCTTGTTCATGTTATTGTCGGATTAATTCCGTGGTTATCTATTCGAATTTGTTATTAACCACAAAAAAATGTACACTAGACGCTACACATATAACTAGGATAATAATTGTAAAGTTTACCATTAACACATTTATTCATAATTGTTAACTTTACTTAGTTTATGTAACTTTAAATACATTATTGTAAGTTTGAATTAAAGGTAAAAGAATTAGACTAATAATTAATAAAACACACATCAACACTACTTTTTTCTATGATAGTACGTAATTGACCCGTAAAATATCCTCATTGATATCACCTCATTCTTTGTCGAATGTTTTTCATTTTATACTAATTTAACACCACGACCTAAAAATAAACAACAATCAACCTGCAATACAAATTCCAAAGAATAACTCCGAAACTTACTAACAGACTGTGCCATGGAAACCCAATGACCGCTTCTCAGGAACTCCAAAGAAGAAAATTATGTCAAATATTATTCCTACAAATTCTGATGTTGTTAATAATAGATTTAGGCAAATGATGTTCCAATAGACTTTAATCCAAATCAGTTAAATTATTTTATTAATCCAAATCAGTTAAATTATTTTAAATATTAAATCTTAGAAATGAAAAAGATATAGAAAATATAATTGATACGCTGATCTTTCCTTTTTTTAGGAAATCGTATGAAGATTTAACGCTTTCTTACAATTAACTGCATATCAATAACTATTGTGATTTTTTTAATCCTATACATTGTTTAATGTTGCTAAACAAATATTTATAAAATAAAATATAAATATTAATTTATAACATAATAAAAATATGCTTTATCCCCGTATTAATAATAAAACCCTCAGAACAATTGTGGTTGAGAACAAATAGCTGATTTGTTGTTCTAAAACATTTTATCTTCTTCCGATATGCAGCCAATCACAGCACTCCATTTCGATTGCCATTGTATGAAATTCTTAGTCCAGCCCCTTTCCTTAGTCCAGCCCCTTTTCGTGGGTTTCAAACTCGCCTATAAAATGAATCCACTTTCTAATTTCAAAACAGTTACCTGCCGTCTGTGACATAGTCAGCTCTAGATAATTTATTTAAGTCTATAAGACCGAAGTTATTCCTTTCAAAATGCCCACATTTGAAGTTATCTGTAAGTAAATGTTTCACAGAGTTTATAGTTTTTTTCAATTAATGTATACTTGTTTTCGAAAGAATACACGTTTATTTAATTCATCTACTACAGCTAACTTACGCCAGCATTGTATATTTTAAATTTTTGAAGTCGTCTACCTAGTCATATTTGGCTGTGTTTTGTTTTCCATAATATCAATTATATTAATACTAATTACTAACCAATTTACTTTGTTGTTTTTGAATATTAGTGCAATTCGATTTATTCACATTTATCCTATATTTAATAATAATTTAATTATCAAAATAGCTCTTGCTCGAACCAATTTCAAACTTTGCTCGTCAGAAGATTAGGTTTCACCACCGAAAATTAGTATGTTTTTAAGAACCCTTATTTTTAATCAGAGTATAATTCTGAAACTAGGGCATATTTATGAAGAAACTTTGAACCGGGCATGGTAGTTGCAGGATCTTACCTCAGTACAAAGAACACTTGTCAAAGAACGACTGTTGGAACAATTTGAATATCGAATAATTGCCGAGGGTCTTGCCATTGTATGGGACTCAGAGAAGCTCAGATTTAACTGCTTGCAATTATATCTAGTGAGGTTAATTCATTTAATTGTGAAATTATGTATACTCCTCCCCTCCTGCCAATCTGAAACAATTAAAAGAACGAATAAAGGGCCTTCTAGACGTTGTACATTTTCACATTATCGTGCGACAATTTGTTTAGGACTGTCCACCCAGGTACACCCAACCTTCTATAAATTGAATACAAAAAATTTGCCGTCCTATCAACTTATTATTTCATTGCGTTCATTTTGTCACGCATTAAGTTTTATAAGTCAAAGATTTGTGCACTTATTATAACAAATTATTCTTCTAAATTATGGTTGAATGAGCCTCTTCTCTTCCTTTTATATCCAAGTAAAAATACCTTCTGGAGTGATCCTTATCCCTCGAAGCACCTATCCTTCAATCATTTGATATAACTAATAACAAGTGATGTAATTTTCACTATTTACAAATGCTTGTGCGACACTACTAGACTTGCCTCGCACCACGTATTCTCGTCTAAACAGATTGCTTGCCTTATACAGAAGCATTTGTGCGATATTTATATATATACAATGTTGCTGATACAAAATGTCTCGCGTCTAAAAGACATTTTACGCACGGTGTGAAATTTTTGAAAGCTAACTAAAAATATGGTAAAAATCTGCATTAGCCAAATAAAACCACACGAAAATACGATGATTCTTGGCGAATTTAATTTTGTACTCGCTTCTTTTGACTCCTACTGTATACTGTGTATAGGTCTTCAATGAAGCTTATTATTATTATTTTATTCTTTGATTTAGTTTATCTTAAATATCTTCAATCAAGGATATAAATAACTGCTTCAAATTATCTTAATCACCATCCAGAGTGAATTACTTTATCTAACTCTCCCCTATCTTTTCCAGGTGCTCCATTCACCACCGCTATAAAGAAGATAATGGACAAGCTCTCAAGCTCTTCTCTGCAGACTCTAAGATCCCATGAGGAAGCCGAAGATCTGATGGGAGAGCTGGCATCCTTTGCAGAGGATGTTAGTGAGAAAGGAGTCTGTATAGTCAGACTTGTTGTTCATCTGCTAAGACTGATGAACAGCTACGTTGTCCAGGTAAAATCCCTTATGATCTAAGTAACATAGGACATTAAGTATATAAATATTTGTTCACGTGATCTCTCAGCTGTTCCTTAACATATACGTTCTTTTTCCAGATTACAGATCCAGAAAGACTTTTTTTCTTATTGGAGATATTGAACAAGATGTGCGAAGATCTGCCAGATATCTTCAAGCCTTTCATAAATATGGATATAACACACAGCATCAGCAGAATAAATGCGAGAGCTATGACTACTGTGAGTATACTGATCTTATAGAATTAAAAGCTTTGAATTATAATTTGTTTCAAAGAGTTTCCATATTTAAATTATTTTAAGTCTAATGGTGCATATCACATAATATATATTATACATATATCATCGAATATATTACTTATAAAGCTCTTTCGTACTAAAATGTATACCACTTTTGATGTTACATTGTTCTTACTTACTAAATAAGATGTGAATGTATTTTGTAAGCTTTACTTCATTAATTGTATATTCGATGTACATTTCTTAACAGATAATATTTTTACTCTTTCAGTCTTATTCACTCTATCTATTTATTTCAGATAAAAAGAAGAAATTCCTATGATCTAATCAAATATTATAAATTAGATCAGTTAAATGAAAATAATGAAAATGAACCTGAAAAAACAGAAGAATTCCAGGAGCATTTGAAAAACAGAACGTCGAAATGTGATTACTGCAGAGGGAAAGTTGAAAGCGATAATAGCAAAAATGAACTGACATTAAATACGAAGAAAAGAAGATTATCTAAATCTCTAGATGACTCTAATATTTTCTCGGGAGTGTCAATTTCCGGCACAGCTGCGAATTCAGAAGCCGTAAATGATCCCGATGACTACCTAAAACAAGTCAAAAAATGTAGTAGAGTATCATCTAATTACTCTGTGTCAGGTCGTGCATCAGCAATAAAAGTCCCTTCTAATGGAAAGAGTATCGTTCTTTTAAACACATTGCCGGCGTCTCACCACCAGAAGAAACGAGGAAGACCTCGTTTCTAGTTAGGACTCATTACGGGCTTTTGCGGCAAGTACGGATTTCTTTTCTCGCTGACTCACCTGTTAGATTCGAAACTTGTAAATATCTATTCAGCTGTTGGAACATATAGTGAATATTGATATTAGATTTTGATAATCACTAAATTCTCAAATGTTCCACCAATAATGACCAGATTGACTTATTTTTTATTTTCAGTTGATTTCTATATCAGTTTTCCACGGGGCTCTTTATTCTTATATAGTGAAATAGGTTAATATAATTATTACCCAGTTGTAATTAAATAGAGAAGAATTATACTATATTACCGTTTTTTAGTTTTATATTAATCAATTTCCATGTTCTGTCAACATATTTATTTAAATAAATAATGTGCTCCCAATTAAGCTTTCTTTCATTTTTCTAATAATCATGAACCTTAATATCTTATTAGTATCTAGGAGAAGCTAAATCCCTGCAAACATTATTATTGTTATAATTCAAAGAGCAAAATCTATACTTGTATATTTCAAACTGTTCACTCCAACATTATTTTTTTAATTTTAATGCTATCGACAACGGTGTGATGAATTTCGCCAATAGTGTACCACTCACTAAGATTTCCCCATCCAACTTTTCCATTCTTTCATATTAAATAACCAGTTAAGATCTACAGTTTTATGTCTCATATATACAAAAATAAAACAAGAAACTTAATGTCCAATACATATATTTGTTTTAGTGATAACTTAAGACTACTGTGATAATTTCACCACTAAAATTTGCTCACAAAGTTTAAATGTTATAGTTCTTTTTAAAAGTAGGAGGGTCAAACAGCACTTAATAAAAACTGGATAACTTCTTTGACGGCTCTCAAATATTTTTTTTTTTTTCATATTACTTTCAAGACAGACTAAATCATGTAACTATTTAAAATTGAGATAATTCATTTTGAGAAATACACTAATATATTTTTATTGAGAAAGCATAAAATATAGTTAAATTTCGTTCTTTTGTTTTGTTTGTAGACTTCAATTCACAATGCACAAAAAATGTTCAATTTTAACTAGGATTAAGCTTACCGGGCCTCAATGTTTCCTATATCTACTTTCATGCATATATTTGTAATTAAACGTGAAATTATCCCATGTATCACGTCCAAAGTAAGTGAACATTTTGATCATAAATAAATAAATAAGATAAATTAATTTTCCAGAATAAAATTCGTTAGCTCTGAAGTTAAAATTTATCATCCCACTTGACAAATAATCAACAGTATGCAGAGTCTCGTAAAACTCCAATCAAAAAAGTAATCAATATAAATGATTTCTCAAAGTATTTTTGATATATCATGTGAATGATACAATGTAGGCTTTAGCTGGTATCCGGTAAATTGCTACAAAACAAAGGCAAGAAAAGAACAATATTCGAATAATTCGAATAAAAAAAATTAATAATTGTTTTAATAATTAATTGGTCAAATAATTAAATGAGTGTGGTAGAAGGAAGAGTCAAAAAGATAGGGAGATTAGGTATAGAGTAGGGAAAATAAAAATAAACAAGTGGCACGATTAACAGAGGTCTTGCTAACATTAATCATTACTATTTAACTTTAACCAAAGGCCATATCGCTGATGTTAATTGGCAATTAAGTATAAGGGACAGGGAACAACAATCAGAAACGAAAATAGCTTCACCTTTTAATTCTCACTATATGTCGTGAAATCTATACTCCGCACAACCGTAAGGTGGTATAGTCTCTACATCCTAAAAGATCACCAAAACTCACCAAAATATGGCAATACACTACACCCACAATCATAAGTCATAACTAGAGATGTGACAATATGCATCATAAAATATGCATAATTTTTGACACGATATGCAGCATATTATATGCCTATTTCTGCATATAATATGCAAAAAGTCAATGTGCATATATGCAGAACCAAAATGTATATTGGAAATATGCATATATATGAAAAAAAGTCAATGTGAATATATGCTGAACCAAAATGCATATTGGAAATATGCATTTTATAGGCCAGAAGTTATTCAATATAGTGTGCATATTACATGCTCAATGTTAATTACAGAATTTAAAATAAAGTTAATATGTATAGTGTATATAGTTGTGTTTTGATTGTAATTGTACTTTGGTGGTTTGAATGGAACTTACAATAAAACGAAGGTGTAATCTCAAGTTTGTATTTTTACTGTGGAATGTTTAACGTTAGAAAAGAAAATATAACAAAGCTGTTTCAAAGTTAGACTTTTTTAATAGTATGTCAATTTTAAATATACACATTCAATTTCAAACTGGAATTGGACATTATCATTAAATGGTATTTCAGGTTTCTAACAGTGAATCTCTTTCTATTATCTATTTATCTGCTAATGTATTTTGTACTGGGAAAGAACCCGTTCTACATCACAAGAAACGAGAGGAGCGAATGTTTCATTCAGCCAATTTAGTCTTCTAAAGTTCTAAACTATCCTACATTCATATATCACATTAAAACTAAATTAAATAGTTTTAAAATTCATTACCTAACTTATAACTTGAAAATTATAAACCATCTTGTTAGACCAGCGGTTCCCTTTAAATGATCCCCAACTATAAACAGCGACACTACGTCATTAAATGGTAAAATTAAACCATTTTGCGTTTAATTACTTAATGAATATATATACGTTTTATAAAGTGTTGATATATGTGTATCTATTCATTTATTTATCAATTACTACTAATATTTACTAAACACCAAGTGTCATATTATTTATTAATTCATTTGTAGTTTCAATATTCCACCTAAAAACATTTTAAATATGAATAATTAGTTTGATAAAATATACTTGGGTCCACAGTTAAAATCGTTTGCTATGCCGGAGTCCAGAAGAAAACGGCATAGATAAGACATTTATTTACTTGTTAAAAATTGACCAAGAAGTGCATATTTCTCGGTTAGCATATATGCACACGTTCATATTATATGCTCTTGAAATATATACAGAGGACTGCATATCCCAGGTAGCAAGCATTATTCCTGGGATATTAAGGGAATAACCCTTAATATCCCAGGAATAAATTCTTGCTGCCTGGGATATGCAATATGCACAATGTCACATCCCTAGTCATAACCATAAGAACTATCAATCCAACCATTAGTTAAATAGTATAATACGTAAATAAACTGAAACATTACTTAGTTTACCATTACTTTGAGTTATTTCACCTATTTAATTGCCACATACATGTATGGCTAGTCGAAATTTAATCTACGTACATAATCATTCGAGTTTTATGATAAAAATATGGATAGTACCACTTCACCACATGATAACCATTCACCTTTTACAAACGAGATGATTGAAACAGCCTCTAGAAAAAAGAAGAAAAAAAAAGTGGAAAGAGTAAATTTTAAAATCAGTTATACAATGATTAATACTAAATAGCTATGAACAAATAGACTCAGTTTTATCAATCACTAAAAAGTCCATTTCATGAATAACAGACTTTTATAAATTTGAAAAATGTGTGTAATTTTATAATTCGAGCAATGATTGTGCATTAGAGCAATTGTTCATTCGACCAATTGTTCAATAAAGCAATTGTTCTTTCGAGCAATAATTAATATATCTCAGTAGGTTTGAATCAACTGTAACAATTACAGATATCCTTTTTCTTTTCAGTGCTCATAAAACGTAAAATATCTTTATCAAGCTTCATTCAAAGAACTTAAGATTACATGATGTGGTATAAATTGATACGGATTCAAAAGAAGAGCAAAGAATTTTGAAGATGAGTAATCTCTTTTTTAATGGAAAAATATTATCTTAAAAAATGACCTATGTTGAGGGTTGCACAATGAATTACCAGACACAATTTTTTTAGCTTTCACACTTCTCCCAACAACTGCGGCGTTCGTCCATTTTAACATTGAAGTTATAGAATATATTGAAAATATTCTAAAAAAATAGTTCACTATTTTGAATTGTAATTATAATTGTATAAATTGTAAATTTTATCAATGTAGCGTAATTGACCAAAACCGATATGACGAAGTAGCAGATAGCAAGTTACGAAAATATTCCCCGTTTTACCATGCTTTATTGCCCATATCATTATTTTTAAGACTGCATGCAGTTTTAGAGGATATATAGGCCTATTGTTATGTTCTGCAACTACAAGGTCTTGGATTTCATGTTTGTTTATAGGTTCATATGTTTCATTTAGTACGTTCACCTTTTCATGTTCCTCTTCCATACAAGAGTGAAGGTTCTGGTACATTTGCTCCTTAATTAAGCATCCATTAGCTTTGTCGCAGACTGTAAGTAGGTGACTTTGTAGGGGTGACCGGTCGGTCCATTCGCCGAAAACAAATTCGCCGAAAACACATTTGCCTAACAACACTTTCGCCGAACAATATGATTATTTAAAAAGGTAAACAAATTTATCTCATATGTCCAGATGAAATTACATATAGATGAACTTACATATAACTATTCCTTTTATAAAACTTTGACAATATGGAGAAATGTATTTGAGTACGAAAGGGAAGTTAATATAACAGATTTATTTCTTGGTTTTCGAGATATTCAATCTCGAAAGTTGAGGATTTACAGATATTTAATACATTTATTCTAACATAAACTTTTCATTTTTTAAAAGAAGTTGTTGAACAAAATTGATTTCGACTTCCGTTTTATACTCAAATATACTTCTCCATATCGTCAATATTTTACAAAAGTAATAGTAATATAATATTCTTAAAACCTAGAAATAAATCTGTTAAATTTATTTTCTTTTGTAACTGATAATTGTAAACAGAAAATAGGATTAACATATATCATATGAGTTATTTAAAATAACGTAAATTCCATAAAGTGTAACCAATAATTATGTAGAATACTGAAAATCAATTTATTGACTTATATGTTGGTTCATCTATATGTAATTTCATCTGGACATATGAGATAAATTTCATTACCTTCTAAATAATCATATTTTTTCGGTGAAAGTTTCGTTCGGTGAATGTGTCGTGCGGGTAATGTGTTTTCGGCAAATGTGTTTTCAACGAAAGTTTTTTCGGCGAATGTTTTCGGCGATTTGACATAGAGCCATTTTGTTTTTAGAGTCACTTTCTTCCTGACAGCTTAAATTTTTCTAGTTTTTTTAATTCATTTTCATTTCAACTTCAGCTATATGGCCTTATTACAAATGGCTTTGTAATAAATAAAGGGCCAAACCCCTACTTATCAATTGTTCCATAACTATGTTGTTCTCAATATAAACCTAACTACAACTGTTCAATTGGTATGAAGCCGCATGGTGTTGCGTTGATTGCAACTAAACTGAAACAACATTGTACACTGCACAATGGTGTCACAGATTATTCTTCACCATACCATGCTCTTCTTTTGGATCCGCAATAGTTTTTACCAACTAATGACATTTAATTTATTTTTGAATTAGCTGTAATGCTATCGAACTCAAGTATTTTGAATTCTTTGTGAGCTCCAACGTAATAAAAGGAAATCTGCAAAAGTAACTATTGTTTCGAATCAACCGAATGCTTTTAATAAATCTACGGTCTCTTTTTAATTAAATCGAAAAAATAAGTAATTTCGAAGTTTTTTCGACATCGTGAACAAAAAACTGATTCATGCGTGTTCATTTCTCAATCCTAATGATTATTGTGCTTCGTCAGCAATAAATGATAATAAAATCAAAGAGAATACTAAAATAACTGTAATACAGTGATACACCATGGGTAACTGAAGTAACTCTCGAAAAAACATTTCTTGTCTATGAAAATTCGGAACAATTCATTCTACAGTTCAAAATTTCGTGAGATAATCATTTGAAATATATTTTCAAATAAAATCATTTCAAAATATATTTATTTTATAGTTAATTTAATGTATCACGTATGTTTAATTATATCAAAAATATAAGATATGTATTTGTTAATAAAGATGGAATTACAAATTGTAGCTAAGTGTATCGATTCTTATTGTCACGATTTAAGAAAAAATTGAGTCTGCTTCATGATACCATCCACACAATTCCTTTCTACACGTAATGATAAATTTTAACAAATTTTTCATCACGATAAATCGCTACAATTTATCGTAGCTTGTAAACAGACCATTCGAATGTAAAAGATGATTTATCATAGTTTTTATAGTCGTCCATACCATAATTACTAGTTTCATCTCTCCATTTCTAGTCAAAATAGCTATTATTGTAAAGATAGTGTTTTTATTTAATTATTTTATTTTTATTTTCATACTAGCTGTATAGCATAATAACTATAATCTATCATACGTTCATAACTATACATATGTAAGATTGTATAATAATGTTTAAATTAATTCTTGAATTTTTTTAATATATATTTTTGATTTTCGAATTTCTTCGGAAACTTTCAATAACTGCTCCCAGCCTGAAAATTATAATCGAAAGAAGATCCATCAAGGATGAATATAACTAAAGTGTTGTTCAACGTATCATTAGAAATTTACGTAATTTCCAACTAACAATATTATTAGCAGGGCTGGGACAATATGACCTAACGAATATGACGTATATGCTCTAATAAATATGAACATATGCTCTAAAAAATATGACCATATGCTCGTAAAATATGACTGTATGCTCTAAAAATATTCTCTCAAGATATGACAGTATGACCTTAAATTATGTTCATATGCTCTAACGTATGCACATATGAATTGAAAAACGAACGTGAATATTACGAAGTTTAGAATTTAAGTTAGATTACTTGATGATTTTAATATCATAAAATGCATTATTATGAAGATGTCGATTTTAATTAAAATACTGTTCATTGAATTTTACCGTTAACTTTAAAGGAATAACCACAGTCTATTATAGTCTCTGCAGACTACACTATTCTACAAAATCTACATACATCTATCAGAAGGGTAACTAAATTATTTACATAATGAACGCAGATATTTTTTGAACAGCAACACAAACTTTGAGAATAAAAAAAAACACTTAGATAAACCTTATTAAAAAAAACGAATTAAATAATAAACTTGAATTACATTTACCAATCAAATGATGCTTCAAATTTTCAAAGTGGAGGCTCCTTCAGCTCTAAGTATTTACATATATATAATATTCCCCCCAGTGAACATTTAATCAAATTTAGAATGGGGCTAAACGTCTACTTCGGACACAAAGGCCATATCGCTGACGTCAGAAAGAAATTTAATACAAAGGACTAGGAGAAACAATCAGAAGGTAAATTGGCTCCGTGATCAAAATCAACTACCACCTGTTGTTGGCAAAGCTCATGCTATGCAGAATCGTCCACGGACAATTCGTTCACGAAATCCATTATTTTGTATCATATTTAATAAGTGTATCTATTTTATATGATATATTATTTATATATATTCTGCAATATTAAAGTAGAGAACACTCTTTGTTGATGGTGAATAGAAATTCATGGTCTTTGCCTTAATTCGTATTGCAACCTTTTTCTCTTGATTCTGCTGGCCAGCAACAGTGAAATAGTAAAACTAAATGCTTTTGTTAATCATATACAGGCAGACCCGTTTTCATTACTCCTCGGTCTTTTGAATTCTGCAATAATTGTCAGGCATGTCTCGATGTTGTTATTACAGTACATAAACATAGAAATAGAGACATTTTTTGTGGTGTTTATTTCACAGTAATAGTCATCAATAGTCAATACAATAGTTATAAGAAGCATTTTTGGTTCAGAAATTAGTTTTTTATAACAGAATATCGTTTTAACACTGACTGCATAAAATACATATATGATAATTTCATTTAATACACTACATACTAAACTTGATGACGGGTACTCGTAGAGTGCATACCTTCGCTGCCACTTGTAAATCTTCTAGATGACTTTGACCATCCAATAATACTTTAATTATAAATGACCTTGACCTTTAGCCCGTTCACTCACAAAATTGAATAAAATGGTTCCTTGATGATGACTAATCGTCCTACCATATTTCAGGCAATTTAGTTGAATACTTTTTGAATTATGCTAATAACAAAATGGAATAAATGCCGCCATGAAAGTGCATATACCTTACCGTTAGAGCATATGCCTTATTGTTAGGGCATATGAGTTATTATCAAGGCATATGCTCTAACCAAAATATGATGAATCATATGCTTTTATGATAACTGCCTATTGTCCCAGCCCTAATTATTAGTAATGTTCAATCTGATAATATTTGAGTATTAGTGAAACAAAAATTTAAGAAGGAATATTTTGACTTGGATGTAGGTACTTTGAAGAAAGTTGACTCCTATGTTGAAATAAAAATATTAAGCTTCAAATTATTAACCTCATCAAGCGCAACAAGCAATTAAAATTTAAAACACAAGAATAACACATCATTCATACTTCCTGTGTAATAAATAACATTAAAAATGCACTTTATGCTGAATATAATTATATAATCAATTATCTAATAACACGTTACTTCTATCACATCCACCCCCTGGCGGCAAAGAGGGCAAACACCATCATGGATGAAGTCACCAGCATGTTCACTGAGAGGCCTGACGCTTAGTTGCAATTATCTGATTCGCAGGCACAAAAGTGAATCTGCAACAAAGAAAAAAGATACATATATACACTGTATTTTAGATCATAATGATATTTAAAATGAGTCAAAAAGACAAAAATATGTATTACAATTACAGGCAAGCCCCGTTTTTATTACGACCCATACCTAAGAATCTGCAATAATTGTGATGCAACCTGAGCAACAAGGTTATGTTCCTGGGATATACCCTTAATATCTACAATATTCCCTCCTAATCTCCATTCACAGTTTGATTATGAGGGGATATTCCTGTAACAATAATATTGGATAGTATTCAAATTCTTATACGAGGGAATATTCCAGGAATATTGGAGAGTTACAGTATTCGGTCAGATATCATCCTAGGATATTCAGGGAATATCATAATTCTATAGTATTCCATACTAACCAAATTGAAATATTCTTGGAATATATATTTTGGATAGTATTCCATTCTGAATATCACATAAATATCCCAAAAATTATCAATCAAGTTACGTATAATAGTATTCCCCAAAAATAAAACAAAAGAATATCCCTGGAACAATTGGACTCTATATTATTATTCTTGAAACAATGAGGGAATGTCACACGAATCGAATGAAAAAATTTTCTTCTTAAGAAATACTTTTGAATATCCCTGGAACTATTTCAATATTTTTGATAAGGAATGTATCCCATTGGGTAAAATGAAGGAATGTTCCTGGAAGATGGGAAATTTAAAGTATGTATTTCAAACATCAAAGGAATGTCAATGGAATCGAACGATGATTTTTTTTATTTCCTTAGAATTTGGTTGTCTTATTGGATTACTAAGAAACGAGGGTTTGTGAGATGAACTGTTGTAATTTGGATTTCATATGTTCTCTCCTAATTTTTACCATCTAAATAATTTTTAACCCTACTTGTAGTTTTAGAGGATAGCGCAAGAGTATATAAGCTCTTCGACAATGAGGTGTTAGATTTCCGTGTTAGGTATGTGCTTCCATTTCATCTTCCATTCATACAGAACTCCTTCACGGAGATTTTCTACATCCATGAGCATCTAAAAGTCACTTTCCTTTCTGGCTGCTTCTTCCAGTCTCTTGTATGTCCAAATTTCAATGATATGACCTTTTGTTCTAAAGTAGATACTAAACCACCAAGTGAATTATTTCGTTTGAATGAAATCCGAAACTACATACTTAAAGATGCGAATCAGGTAGCCAAAATAATTTTTATCCCATTTAGTTTTCTCCTTGCAGCAGTGCAGTTCAGACTTAAGGCCCTGTTACACGGTGCGAGTAAACGTGAGAGTTGGCCTAGCTAGTTACTTTAGTGCAGCTACTCGCACAGTGTGACCGCATCAGCCGAGTAATTGTCATGTGCAGGAGGTTAGTAACTCGCATGCAAGTTACTACAAATTCTTTTTGTTTTTACTCGCCACTCATGAGCGAGTCAGCCACTCGCCTGCGAAACTCGGATGTCAACTTGCATGGTGTTACAACATAACTGTAACTCGTACGTCATGCAGATATACCTAGATTTTTAATATTAAATCAAATTAAATAAACGTTAAATTAACTAATAAAATGTTAATTAAATTAATAAAAATAGTAATTGTTAATCATAAAAATAGAAATTAGGTATTAATTAAATTAATAAAATATTAATTATTAATTTTTATTTAAATTGGGCTAATAAAATATTATTTATTAGTGAAATTAATAAATTGTTAATAAAATTTATAAAAAAAATATTAAATATAAGAAGTTATTTATTAATTGAATAAATATTATAATACACTGTAGCGTTGTGTGCATGCACACGACGTCGTACAATTACAGTCCCCTCCAAATCTTTAAAGCCACCTCCAAAATCGAATTTTTTGAGGTTCTCATGATATGTCTTGAATACATTTATAGTTTAAATTGAACCTAAGTTTAATTTCTTAAGTTTATTAACTTAGACTAGTCAACTATCAGGTAAAATGTTTACTAAAATCACGAATCAGTTTTCACAATTAAGAATGCATCATTCAAAATTTTAACGCTATTACTGTTTATTCCAGTTTTTCATTGTCTTTTACTAACCAATCACTAAATTTATGCTTGCAGATTTCAAGCTATTATTTATTTTGACATGCCTAGAGGAAAAAAACTCTCAGAATTTGAAAAGGGGCAAATTATTGCCCTCATTAATGAAGGCCTGAGCCATCGTGAAATTGCCAAGAGACTTTGAAGAAGCAGAGCTCCTATAGACAATTATTTGAAGGATCCATCAAAATACAACTCTAAAAATGCTGGAGGGCGCCCTAAAGTTTTGTCTCCAAGAGATAAAAGGTTGATTTTGGGGCATCTACGGAAGAATAGAAGTGAGTCTATACCCTCAATCATCGCTAAAAACTCAATTAAAGCCTCAAATTCAACTGTTCGGAGACTTTTTCATGAGAACAACATCAACAGGAAGAAAATGTAAGGACGTCCACGACTCTCGCCGCAGCATAAATTGACCCGTTTGGAGTTTGCCCGCAATCATCAAACCTGGCACAATGAATGGAAAAATGTATTGTTCAGTGATGAGAAAAAATTCAACCTGGATGGCCCTGATGGCTACAAATACTTCTGGGCAGACAAAAATATCACAGAAAGTGTGTATTCCCGAAGGCAGAATGATGGAGGAGGCGTTATGGTGTGGGGTGCAATTTCAGCGATGGGGACAATGGATCTTCAAGTCATGAACGGGCGATACAATGCAAATCGGTACATTGAATTACTTGACAATGCTCTTCTTTTGGAAGAAGGTAACCGATTATGTCAAGAAAAGTTCATTTTCCAGCAAGATGGTGCCACAATTCACACCGCGAAGAGCTCAATGGAATATTTTGAGGCAATGGGAATAGAGATCTTACGCTGGCCACCCAGAAGTCCGGATCTTAACCCAATCGAAAATGTCTGAGGATGGCTTTCGAATGAAATTTATAAAGGAGGGAACCAGTACAACACTGTAAATGATCTGAAGAAGGCTATTCTGAGTGCTTGGGACCAACTTGCTGATGATTATCTGAAAAAGTTGATTTCAAGCATGAAAAACCGCATTTTTGAAGTAATAAACAAAAATGGTGGAAGTAGACATTACTAAATCTGTTGCATTTTGTTGTTCTTTGTTAGTTATATTTGGTATTAATATTTGTTTATGATAAATTGATAGGAATTTAGCATGGCTTTAAAGTTTTGAACATGTATTTGCACACCTGTACTGTTTCTATCAAATATTATTGCCATTTATTTTTGAAAATTCTTTTATTTTTGTTTTACAGACTATGAATTAGTTTCATACTATTACCATTGTTATGTTTTTCAGTGAAAGTAATAAATATTATTGAAACTTGGTGTTTTCCTGTCATTTTAAAGAAAATTTTAGAGGTGGCTTTAAAGTTTTGGTGGGCAGTGTAGGTCCTGTTCGACCTGATATGGTAACAGGATTTTGCAAGTAAAATTGGGCACCACCTACTGTATAGTAGGAAAAATAAAATATTTGAATGAATAAATTACGCTAAGTTTAATTGGATAATTGACAGAAAAATACAAATACTTGAGCTGATCACCAAAACAATATTTACAAACCTAAACTACCTATTTAACCCTAGAATAAACACTTAAATTTAAATTGATCAGGAGTAAGTTTGTGGTAACTTGTGCTGGAGGGGGGGGGGGGGGGTTGGCATGTGTTAGGATTCACGCTAGTCAGTCTTCGTGAACTTCCACCAACGAACTGGAAATTCTTTGTGAAGCCTCCACTGAAGACTGTGCTCCGCTATGAATCAATGGAGTTTAGTCTTCAGTCCCTAAGTACGAGAGCTCCTGCGGACCAGGACAAAACAGAACATTTAACTTCTATAAGTTTAATTAAATAAAGTAGTTATACGAAGTTAGCGAATATGGGAAAGAGAATTGAAGCAGGTGCTAATCAGAAAGAGCAGAGGGGTTATTTTAATCTATGACAGCGATAGTCATCGTGCATGTCCTCAGAACCTTGTAATTGCAAATGATTGTATGCCCGAATGTCACTATGGACCGGTGCACCATAAGCGTTCCTTGGTCAGAGTTGTTTAGATTTAAACCAGCTCAATCCAATACAGCACCCACAGGTTTAACTAAACCCATTCACAAAAATAATAAAAATACATAGTTTAAATTATATATCGGAAATATAGAAATCTAGTATGCATAGAAAAGATTTATAAGAGTAAATAAGAAACTCACCACTAGAGAGCACAAAACTAGATTCAGTTTTCAGACTGACCCAAATCAAAGTTCCATCAACACTGATAAAAAGTTATTACGAAGGTGTGAGAGAAATTTACCTGGATATATGCATAAATTTTACAGAATTTGAAACAATCGACAGGAAAGTAGCAAAAATAGAAAAAGACGAGAAATTTAATATTTAAAGTTGCGTGCCTATAAGCAATATTTAATCGCGTTATCCGCTTCAGTTTTGACAAGTGAACTTAATGTTTATTTACTTATAATAACAGTTACCAAAACTGTAACATTTAGAATTGAACAAGTATATTTAAGAGATTGACAAGGTAAAGAAAGAATAACTAATTAAGAAGATAGAATAGACACCAAGAGACACTTCACTTCCTAACTTGACACAGGTTTAAAACACAATGAACGCCTACTAGAAATTGAAGCTAGAATTTGGATCACTTCAGGGAACTAGGCATCTTTTTCTTCTTATTCAATAAAAATATAGTAACTTGGATGAGTAAAGAGTTAAAAAATCCAACTCTTCAACACAATGCGAGTGTAGGTTCAGTAACTGCCTATTTTCAAGCCAGCAGTTCGCACTTGTGTGACCGGGTGAGGCGAGTCGAGCTACTCGCGTGCGAGCACAGTGGGACAGCTACTGTCCACTGTCACAACAGTAACTTGCACCGTGTAACAAGGCATTTAGTAGACGGACTATAAGAGAGAGTAGTTAATTTAGTGTCAATTCAAGAAAATGAGGTTAGTATTATGATTGCAAATGTTTAACGAATGTACACCATTGTTTCATTAGCAATTATCACTCAACTATTTTAAATTTTGGTTTAAAGTTAAGTATTGAAATCTGGTCATAACGGAATAAGAGTAGGGTCAAGCAAGTAAATTGCGGCACACTAACTAACTGAGCTCTCAAACAACAGACGCATTATAGCTTCAAAACACACGCTAAAAACTGAAATTAATAAATTATAGCATGCACTGAGCTTCTTTTGATAGCTATCCAACATTTTAATGGAATATCGGTTCAGAATGTTTTAGACTCTTTTGAGAGGGCTGCAATTAAAATTTAAAGTACCGCAATTTACCTGCGTGACCCTACTTACCACACCTACCGTACTATTTTAGTTTGTACGCCTATTTCTATTCATAAGTATAATCAGTTTATACTTTAATTGTAAATGGGTTCACTATGTAAATTTATATTATGAAATTGTTTATTAATATTTAGCTACATACTTAGGTTAAACAGTACACATTCTCTAGCCTCTGTAAGTGAGATATAAAATTTCATAAAACTATTTCTTCAGTGACCTGTCCTTAAACTGAGTTCAATAGTAAAATTTTAAAAGTGCTAATAATGATTTTAATGTTAATAATGTTCATAGTAGCTTTTCTTCATTCATGAGCCACTTCTTGTTTTACTTCATTTGATATTTTTTTCATTTTTTTGACCCATATGGTTTCTCAAAAACATTTTTCTTTTCTAAATCTGTATTCCCTTTACTATCTACTTTTTCATCTTTTAAAATTTGAAAGAATATTTTCACTTAGGTATTTATTTAATTTATGGATTAACTAATTGAATACAGATTATTGATATATTATAATTTATAACTAATTATTTTATTTCTTTGTAGGTACCACTATCACAGTTTCTGGCAATATGGTTTACTAAGAAGTTACAATTCTGGAGACATGTCCTCTTCAATTAATTGTGAGTACTATATAGTATATAGCATGAAACGCGTGCACTAAACTATAGCTGCACTGACACCACTAGATTCACTTCATAGTCAAGAATATGAAGAAATTTAAGATTAATGACGAAATTAATTGCTCGATTGTATGAATTTGCTCCAGCTTAAAGTAAAGAACCAATTACAAAAGACTTTGTACACTGAAAATAATTTTTGGATATCAAACAACACACTGTAGTTTAACTCATTGTGGGTTAGTTATACGCTAAAGTAGTTAATTCCAGTAATGTGCTAGGTGTAGATGAACTACAGCATGTGGTTCAATTCTCTAGTCAGTATAAACGCACAAAATGTAGGTAAAATTTTATATTTCTGTGGTTAGAAATACGCATCATCTATGTCAGTTCACCTTACCTACAATACAAATCAAAATTTAACTCGCATGTGGGCAAATTATTTTCCTTTGTCAGTATATATATAACCGTCGTCTATGTAGTTAGAGTATTACCACAGTACAGAGAACATATAGTATCTCAGAGCTATAGGGGGGATATTACGCGTGTCCCGGTAGGCTGTGACGTCACATGTCAACAATGGTGCGTACGTTTGTACGTACAGTACAAACACAAAATATGGCTGCAATAACACACCCAACTTTTGTTAAATAACGTTTTCGGTGATATTTTTTTAATTCCACATTACCGCATGCTATTATTCAATCTTTATAGTCATACGGACGAAAATTAAAAAATGACTGTTGATGAAATTGCTACTGGTCTTTTTACACCCAAAATAGTAACAAATTTTTAGTCTTGAAGAAGACGATTTATTCAAGATAATTAGATCATTAGTCAGATCGGTCGCGTTGGCCGCCATCTTAATTCTCTATTCTACGTGACCCACAGCAATTCTGTTTACTATGACGTGACCTCTTGTTTACATACATGACGTCACAGCCTACCCAGAATAAATTTGAATAATACATGTAACTGGGGTACTATACTATTCTGTTTACTATGGTATTACTATGAAATTATTAATCACATGTATGTAAATTTAATGTAAATCAGGCGGGAAACTGGAGTGGTGCGTCAGTTTCAGTGAAATATCATAGAAGGTAGGTGTGTTATTTGGTAGTAACCTTAATTTAATTTCAGCTATGTCCAGTGCTTAAATTTATAGTAATAGCTATATATATCAGAACATAAAATAGGCTAGAATAGTTTTCTGTGATCAATTCATTCTGAAAAATAGAAAATCAGCCTACCTATTTATAATAGGATAAGGTCCAAGGCAGAATCTCCAATACCTTGCAGCATAGCCTTTAGGCAGCTGACTATAATCTTTAGTTTGCTCAAGCCTCTACTTCTAGGGTGCTTGTATCCAATATAATCCTAATTACAATATAATATATTGGTGTAAACTTTTTGAAGTCTCTGTCAGACTGTCTGCCACAGTGTCTGGTGTCACTCTTAATTTCTGACTCTCTGCCCTGGCCAGATTGCAGAAACTGGTAAAGTGCTTTCCAAGAAATCCTCTATGTTTTCCTTTCTTCTAAGAAAAATACATGTATATAAGGGAAGAAATCAATAGCTGTTTGCACAGATAATGTTTAAATACAGACTGATGTCCAAGTAAAATTATGTGGTCAATGAACGCTCCAATTTTTTCACCAGTTCTCCCAGATTGTATTTGATGGTAAACTTGGTTGTTTTTTCTTTTCTCATAAATTAATATTCTTTATATATCACTATTTTGCCTTTAATATTGTGAGGGAAAATTGATAAATTAATAATGTTAGTCAGTTACCTACCTAGTGCATGGAAGAGTAACCAATTGAATTAATTTGTTTGCTGGTTTTTTCAAGAATTTTTTTTTAAAGTTAGAGTACCTAGTTAGTTCTGTGCACCACTTACAGACTAATAATTATCTTCTAAATTTCATAATTATCTCTGATGACTTGATTGTTCTGTTGGCAGTCTGCAGAATATGGAATATTTTTGATCCTTGTCTGTGAAAATTATCTTTAGGTTTCTTTTACTTTTATTTCAATGAGAAGTTGAGAACAATAATCAAAATAGATTTTTTTGAGATCAGTTTCTATGGACTTTGATATATGATGATCAGTTAATGGGATTTTTAAAATCCAGTGCATTTATTACATTCAACTGTAACCTGTATGTCATATAGATTTTTAAATAGTGTATTCTTTACTATCAAATATTTTAATTTAAACACCAGACTACTGAAACTGGTAAATTGTTCTAGAATTCTCTATTTTGCATTTTGTTTTCAACAAAATTAATTTAAATTGAAGAAAATAAGTATTTTTTGCACAGAAAATATTTAAAAATAATAATATTCAGCAGATTTGATTTGAAATAGTTACTTTCTGTCTCTTGGCAACAATTTAATTAATTGGGACTAGAATGCTCTTTGAAATCAACCTAAATTTCAGAATCTCCCACTGCTTCTATAGAATTTTAACTTTTTATAGATACCATTACTTTCATATGGCTCTTTTTCAGAGTAATATGACATGAATTTTTGGTTACAGTAGCTACAAAGTGATTGAAATTCAGTAGCTAGTACTACTTCTTTACATTTAATTCTATGTTGTCATCAATAGCTGCGTGATAGCTAATTGATTATTTTTCTCATTCAATTATATTAATTCTCTGCTTTCAATTCAGAGAAGTCCATTGGATAAAGGAAATATGTTCTTGCTGTTACCTAATCTAAGACTGTTATATCTCTTGCGGATGATTATTTTAACAATTTAGTCAATTATCATTATATTCATTGTGAATTTTAGTTTTTTTTGCTAATCATTGCTACATAGCTAGTCAGTAATTAGCCTTAATCTCTCAATTGTACCAACTATTCTCAACAATTTCCTAATTACATATTTTTTGCAGACACCAGAGACATTCTAATGAAGACTTTTGGGGTGGCTGGCCTACATTTGCTAACATCATCACAACAAGAGATTGAGGCCCACAACTACTGATGTTGGTGTTAACTTTTAGAGGTAAGTTTCTGTAAGTTTTACCTATTTATTTGACTTCTAGCTAACTATGAATGGGAAGATTTGTATTAATTGATGCTTTGTAATTTTCTTTTCAGTCATATGGCTAACTATTGAAGAGGATAGCTTGGCTAGAGAAGTAATATTCCTTCTTAGTCTCATTCCAGCCACCCATCTTCAAAGTCTTCTGAAGTTGATCAATATTAAGTTTCCTCTGATGACATTATGTTTTGGGTGCCAACACTTTTGGAAGGCGATTGATGTAGCATTTTAAACTATTCCAAGTTTTGAATTTGAAATATTGCAAGGAGTGCTGAAACATTTTTTTTACTCTACTGTGAACATCATTGTACGATATCCTTTCAATGTTATGTTATGAAAGCTCCATGCGTCATTGATTTGGTGAGTCGTTTTGAGAAATAGCTAGCTGAGAACAATTCAGTTCATGAACTACTAATTAACTTTTTATTTGTTTGGGTACTTAAATCTTGGAGCTACAAGGAAGCTTTATTTGTGCCTTTTTAAACATAACTATATATAACTTCTTCTTTAATCCTCGAGTTATAATCTAGTTTCAGTTTCTCCTTCGATCGTGTGATCTCAAATTTAGTAATCTATTAAATGAGTTTTAATAGAAATGTTATATTTCTTGAATATTTTATTCATGTTTAATAATACATAAATTGGTAAATTCTTCAATTTTTCTAGCTTCTGAGAAACTATAATAATTTTCTTCTTACTAATGTTTACCAAGAAATGTGTGTTTCTGAAATTGTTAATTTTATATTAAATGTAATAAATTAATTTTGAGTTTTATTACAATGATTTGATAAATATGAAAAGATTTGCTAAATATTCAATTTAATTATTCATATTGTATCTATTCTAACTAACTTAACAGAAGTATTATCACTCTATATTTATTTGTTAATTTTCATGCTGTATTATATATTAATTCTTATGAATTTGATTACTACAGTATTTTGTAATTGAGTGTAGCTAAAGTAAACATTATCCAAGTGACTAAGATAAAATGCATGTAGGTAAAATTGCTTAGCGACTGTAGTTTGAAGGATTAGTTTATCAGTTAAATATTCTTTTACATGAGGTTTGAATTGCATTCATGTTGGTAAAATAGACAGCCAGCTGTAGTTTAATTAATAAGCATGTAGGTAATGTTTAACCACATCTGTGGTTTGAATTGCATGTATGTAGGTAAAATAGACATTCAGCTGTAGTTAAAATGATGATAGATGTAGGTAAGATAAAGTACATGCATGTAGATAAAATTACATTATAAATTCATGATGTTTGATCCAAACAACAGCTGTGGTATGGTTTAAAAATGACCAACATTGCGGTTTAGGTTCGGTTAAGTACACATTTCTTTCAGTGAAGTGCCTCAAGATGTGAAACAAATAAAACTACCTAATTAGGTAGATTGGCTTACATTTTCAATGTCAAATTATCAGGAGACGAGTGATGTTTGATTAAACAAACTTATTTTGAGCTGATTCTCAACGTTATTAGTGATTTTTTGGAGCTAGATTTACAATTTAAACTAGATAGAAGTATTTAAAATCTCAACAGTCTAACAGATCTAAGGCAAAATAGAATGGTCTTGAAATATGTGCCGAATTAGGCGGTAATAAAGAGTTGAGAACCAAAAGCTAAGCGTAATGATCGGTACACACTTGTAAACCCTTTATAAAAACTGTCTGTAGAATCCAGTATCTTCAAACAGATATAATTGTATATTTAAGTGAACCGTTTGGGAAATAGTTCGACGAAGTGTTTTATACTATATTCATATTCACAGCATAAGCTGTAGGGGAGAAGCGGGATCATTCGGACAGTTTTTGTTGAAAGCTGAATAATTCGTAAACTAATCTGAATTAAACTATTTAAAGATTTCTGTATGTAGATAAAACATCTTACCTCAATCTGTATTAAGACTGTTTTACAATTTAAACCTTCATTCGAAAGTTATAAGACAAAATGTAGGAGGGATTCAAGTGTCTGAAATCTCCTTCCTAGAGGAAGACTTCGGACAAGCTGTGAGAATGGTTAGGAGACAATAAATATGGGTGAAACAATGGAAATTTCAGTAATTAAATGATAGGATTGAATTTGGATCTACTAATTTAATTAAAGTAAACCATAATGACTTGTTATTCACAGTAATAATTCATCGTATTTGAAATTTTTTCATAATTATAATGATTGAACATTTATTTCCAACAAAATGTAGATGAGAAATGATTCTTTCACTAATTAGCTATATATTAAAAAAAAATTATATAACTATTTCCGTTTACTTTGGGTATAAATATTTCCTTTTTCTTGGAGTTACGCCACATTAGTAAATTAAATCTTAAATATTTCATCGCCTGTACGAACCACTGAACGAACCATCCTAGTTTTGCCAAACATTCTGTTGTCACCAATATTTCTTTAGTGTAGGCAAGATTTGGTCTGAATTTTTGAGGTATATTTTTCATTCTTTTATTTCGTGTACCTAATTAATCAGAGTGTTAGGTCAAGGAGTCTCATCCCTGAAAATAAAAATAATTTGCCTAATTATGAAATACGTTTAATAATCAATATAATTGCCTTTTGCTTTTTTATTTTTCGGTAATTAGTAACAATTACTGAAAAATAAAATTAATTAGTATTATTCTAGTCTCAAAGATATTATACTACAATAAAATACACAACTCTAAACAATTTCTGTTCGCCACGTGGTTTCGAAGGCAGGAAATAGAATTGAAATATAATAAGGACAATCGAGGTATTTTATTTGCGTGACGTCACAACAGCAAAACTCTAAACTCTTTTTGAAGACAATTGAAGAACGTAACATTACGAAAAATGTTTATTTATTTCCATTATAAGATTCAGTGATGAATCCATTCAGGTTATTCACACTTCTTAACCTTAATTTTCTATTTATGTGTGTTGCCTTGTTGACGTCACGGTCACAAATTTGCAACAGCAACAGCTCTCAGAGCATTACTCTTTAATACCTACCCTAGAAGGAATACCAATATTGATAGGTAGTTACAATTGATAGGTAATTTAATATTCGAAAAATAATTAGAAAATTAAAAATCGCTGTTACCATTTTGTAGAGAATTTATTGGAGAATCGAATGCATAAAACTCCAATGCCGTAGCTTCAAAATTATTTAATAAATAATTTACCAAAAATACCAAAAATTTGCATTAATAAAATGTTTTTCAAAAACCATGTACGTCAAAGGGCCCCCGTAAAATTTTGCTGTTATGACGTCACGCACACGACATACCTCGATTGTCCTTACAAAATTTCAATTCTATTTTCCGCTTTTGAAACCAGATGGCGCCACAACGCACTTTTAAAAAACAAATTGGCAAGAGTAGTATATATTATTGTAGTGTAATATATTTGCTTGTATGGTGAGGTTGTAATTATTTTTTATAATTTCACAACAATTAAAATGACTGAATAATGAAAAAAGCATTCAGCTATAATATTAATTATTAAAACGTCTGTTATATCTGACTCTTCCATATTTTCTGACTCATAATGAAAACATATAAAATAATTATTATTTACTTCTATTATAATTATTTTCTCTCTTTCGTGTCCACACACTTATTCTTGCTATTATAACTGTAATCGATAGATAAAAAAAATGTGTTCATATGAAATGTTTCTGCTTAAGTAACTCTTATATTATTGTTTATTTACGCCTGGCTATTAATGTAAGAGCGAAAAATGTCATTAATGTATCCCTAAACACTTTAAAATAAAAAATTCGTGGATGTAATGTACGTGGACAAGATTTTCGTGGACAAATGTCCTAGACCCCATTTAATGGCATATCGTTAGGACATTTAGTCTCTCTAGCAGTCAGTTTGAGCTACAATTATGAAACTAGTACCAAATAAATAAGTATTTTAAGATTAATATGTCTATATGAATAACTCGAAAATAATTCTTTTTGTTCATTACTTGTTCTTGCAAATGAACAATATCGTTCATTTGCAAGAACAACGTCATAAACACAAAAACATGTATTTTAGAGTTATCCAAATAGAAATTTAGGTAAATCTTAAAATACTGATTAGTTTGGTAGAATTTCATAATTGTAGTTTAACAATTGACTGCTAGAAAGGCTTCATGTCCAGCAATGTACAATTAAATGTATGGAAATTACATTTACTGAAATGTCTCTCCTGAAAAATAGCTATTTTGGATTTATGAGAGGCTTCTTGCGAATAAGCAATTTGATAATAGAATACTTAATAAAAGGTAATTGAATACATAAATAACTGCTAATAGAATACTTAAGTAAATGGTATTTGAATACTTAAATAAATGGTAATTGAATACTTAAGTAAATGGTAATTGAATACCTAAATAAAAGGTATTTGAATACGTAAATAAATGCTAATTGAATACTTAAATAAAAGGTAATTGAATACATAAATAAATGCTAATTGAATACCTAAATAAAAGGTAATTGAATACATAAATAAATGCTAATTGTATACCTAAATAAAAGGTAATTGAATACATAAATAAATGCTAATTGAATACCTAAATAAAAGGTAGTTGAATACATAAATAAATGCTAATTGAATACATAAATAAAAGGTAATTGACTACTTAAATAAATGCAAACTGAATGCATTAATATATTACAATTCAATATGTAAATATATTATATATAATATATAAAGTCGAATACAATAATATATGATGATTGACTACATCAATAAATAATATAAATTATGACTATCCTTTGTTGTTTGCTACGCATTGAAGGTAAAATCCTTTCATTATTTAATTTCATGTAAATTATATTTTAGTTACATTTTTCTAACAGTGTTTATTTTCTTTCAGATTATTTTCACGTGTTCACGATTTGAAAACTACTTTGACGGTGAATTGTATTTTGGACATTCTTCTTTATTGATTAAGGTGAGTTATTGTAATATCTTTACTTGAATAAAAGTTATCATTTAGTTTATAAATTATGGTTCATATCCTTAAAATAAACGTAACTCAATAAACTTTATTCTAACAGTATGAGATAATAATATCGTTAAGAGGAAAAATCAATTCCAGTTTCCTAGTGGTCTTAGTTGTATTTTTATCTTTTTCCCACATCTAAAGTTAGAAATTATAAAGTTATTAACTCTAAGAATATAGTTTCTAAAATATGTGCTCTAAAGTTATAATTCTAAGAATATACCATATTGCGAATAAGAAAATAAAAATATTGACTATTATGGTTATGTTTTTAAATAATGTTTATAAAAATACGATACTTAGAGATATGTTTTAAGGTTATAATATTTTAAAGATGCTAATTTTCACTTTGGTACCCTTTTCACTTTGGTAGTCTAATTTCTGGAGTTACTTTTTTGAAATATTTGAATTTTAGTGAAGAAAATTGGATAATTTTTTAAACTCAGTAAATGTTATTTATTTTTATTCTATTAATATTAGTTCCCAGCCGTCAATATTTTCAGGACATAATTTATAAACAAATTAAAATTAATCAGGAATTACCACAAATACTGTATAAAAATGATTACTTTTCCATCTAGTTCTATTTATTTTCATTCAACAAAGTTATTCAATACGATATTTTCATTACATAAATACATGTATCTATTATCTCAAATGTCATTACTAATTCTTTACTCTCTTTCAGATATTCACTNCTTTTCCATCTAGTTCTATTTATTTTCATTCAACAAAGTTATTCAATACGATATTTTCATACATAAATACATGTATCTATTATCTCAAATGTCATTACTAATTCTTTACTCTCTTTCAGATATTCACTTTGTATTGACTCCACTGCCTTTGTGTTGAGACATACATCTTGAAAGTATCAAACTAGTTCCATTTACCTTCTATGGACAAGTTCTACCTACTTATAGGTTCTACCTACCTTTAGGTTCTACCTACTTATAGAATCTACCTACTCATAGGTTCTACCTATTTATAGGTTCTACCTACATACCTTCCGCATTGACCTAGATATTGGTTTTAGAATTTCCCATCTACAAGTGGATTCTCCATATTTCGGCAGACTTCAACCTTTGCCTAAGGTAAGAAAATAGTATCCCAACATTTCAAATTATTTCCAAATAAAAATTGATAATTCATGTAAAATCACAGCCGCCACTAAGCTATCCCTATTTCAAAATATCTTTTTTTATATCATGCATTCTCTGATACTTTTAGAGAAAATTACTCAGATTATTGTTAGTGAAATTAACCTTTATTCTACAATATTGTTATTATTTAATATAAGTCTTTTTCATATTCTGAATAGTCCTCAATTCAGAATAATCCATTAAAAATATTTAATTTTCATTATTTTTGAGAACTCGATCCCAAAACCACGTGGTCCCCCATATATAAAATAGTGTGCTATATTGGAAATAAATTATTTTATACATATAATTCAGGCGATTCAATGAATTAAGCTAAATGTCGATTATTCGCCAGTACCATAATTGCCAATCTTATATAAACTTCAAGGGTTTTATCTTATTTGTACATGTAATTCAAAAAGATGATATATCTAATTTCAAAATGGGAGATTTTACATTTTTATTCACAAAATATTGATGAAATTTTAAAATATCGAAAACACACAAAAAAAAATGTGTGTTATCAAATATTTTGTGGTCTACAGTAAAATTATTAGAGATATTAACTGTATTTTAACCAAGATATAATTCATGGATTTGACATTATATTTTGTTTTGATTATATTCCATCCTCTTTTTATCAATAAAAATTCAGATGCGAGTGTTAAACCACAAAAAATACCCCCACAGATAGACAGGGAAAAGCCAATGTTGACTATTTTCGATTTCAGTTTAGAGAGAACTTGAATTTTGTTCAGAGGCTAATCTTAATGCCCAACAACATTGAACAACTTTACTTCATTTTTTTAAATTGTTACTTTAGAGTTTAATTTCTTTTTTTTTTCAATATTCTTAAATATTCTCAATCAATGTTATAACGAACCATAATTATTTTTTTTCTTTTTGAAATGACGCTTTCACAATTGTAAAATATTTCTCGTTTCACTACTAATTTTATCTTTCAATCTTATGTTCACACTAAATTTTAAAATGAAACTTCTTCTCCAGATATTAAGTTCGTCTCCGTTTTAAATTCATTCTCCGAGATAGAATTCCTGTTCTACGTAGCCGTCGTAATTCCTGATTTCACATTTTATATCTATTTACCCATTCACTTTGAAATCTATCATTGAGAATATTGTAATTATCAGCTTGTAAGGTTTTGTAGACTCACCGTTGAAAATATTTTATTAAACTCAAGCTTTCAAATTCATTATCCAATTCATCATCAGGAGAAGAATATAAATTAAAAAGAGAAACCAATGCCTAATATGATCACCTAAAGTAAATATGATACCGACCTACTATAGTACAAAATTTTATTAATTTTTTAAATAAATTATCAATTCTAAAATAGAATGAAAATTGAAAATATTACATGCTAGATATGGAATCAATAGAAATTAATGTAAAAACTCCTCAAAATCGTATTAAAAAGGTAATATAAAGAGAGGAAAGAAGAACAAAGAAGTGACTCAAGAACAGTCAGAGAAAACAGTCAAGTAAATTATCTGAATCTTTTCACAGTTACAACCACCCCCAATTTAATTTTGATAATACTCCATTTCTAAATCCTACAATCAAATTTGGTAAGCCAAAATAAATAACTCTGTCTACTATATTTGTGGTAACTTGCTGTACTAATCTGTGATTACAAAAATGGTTGGAAGCGGCAAGCCACTGATAATGACAGGGGATTTTTTGAAGTGACGCCAGTAGCGTTTGAGACCTGTTTCTGTAAAGTGTTCTGTGAGTGTTTCAAGCTTTGTCTGTGACAAAAGTGTTTTGTAAGTAACGTGTTACTTGCCTAACGGTTAGGTAGTTTTTGGGAGTACTTGTTGTACTAGCGTCGGTTTACTTTGGAAGTAAACCACGTAGTGGTGAGTTGCTTTCCTAAGCACGCAAGTTGAGGTTTGCATTTTGTGTGATTTGCTTCCTAGGTACAACCTTTTTGTACTGTGAGTACAAGAAGTGTTTACCGGTTGTCTCATCATACGGTTGTACGTTGTACAATCAGGTGTGAGTTGGCCAGTTAAAGGGGTGGTTGGAGACTGTGCAAGAGTTCTAGGAACTCGCAACTAGGATCGCAGTTAGTTTTTGCTTTGGCTAACTAACCAGTGACGTCACTGCATCAGCTCTTGGGAGCTAGCAACTGAGGTTGTTCCTTCAAGCTATCTAGGCTTTATCACATCTTTGTGACGTCATCATGTCTGACTCTGAGAAAGCAGGCAAGACTGATACTGGTTCTTCTAGTGAGGGACCAGGGATGTCTGGGACATCCGGTATGATTGATATTGGCCAATTGGCAAGCATTTTAATGCAGGCCAAGGGGCCAATTATTGATCGGTTGGGGAGAGCTCTCCCCAAGTTCAGTGGCGATGGCACAGTTGATGTGTCAGAGTGGCTGGACGACTTCGAACGTCGCTGTCGCAGCGAGCGGGTCGAACCCCAAGAGGTCGTGGACTTCTTGCTCGAGGGCAACGCCGCTCGAGTATTCCGTGCCATGAGGGTGTCGGAAGCCTCTCAGTGGGAGGTAGTCAAGGGAGTACTGCTGGCTCAGTATGGTATGTCCCGGCAGGAAGCGTACAGACGTTTCACGTCTCGTCAGCTTTTATCTGGCGAGGCTGTGGACGTTTATGTTGACGACCTGCAGCGCTTCGGTGCTAGGATGGAGGTGAAAACCGATTGTATGGTTTTCAGAGTGAAGTTCTTTGAAGGACTCCTCCCCTCCATCCATAAGTGGGCAGTGATGCTCCCAGAGGCATACACCTCTGACTTTGACATTTTGGTGTCAAAGGTGCGTGACAGATTGTCCGCACAGAGGGATGCCTCAGGCCAGTCTGGGACAGGCCAGGCCACCAGAGTGGCTACTGCCTCCAGGAGGCAAGGGCTTTCTTGCCCACGGTGCCAGGGTCCTCACCGGGTGAGAGATTGCACCCAAAGACGTCGCTCCAAGGTGATGCAGACGGGCAAGCCCTCTTCACATGGGCGAAACTTATGTTTCACCTGTGGGAAGCCCGGGCATTTTGCCCGGGAGTGCCCTGACAGTCCTGTGACTGTCGCGTCATCCGCTGGTGATGCGGGTTTTTCCGAGGAGGCTGTGGTAAGGGGCACCGCAACCTCCATCGGAGAAACCATGGAAGAGTAAAATCCTCCATGGATCCTTCTGGGAAGGATTCTGCTGCTTCGAGCAGCAAGCTAAGCCCTGGGGACTTAGTAGTGGTGGGGGCTAACACTCCTACCAAGGGTACTCTGGGAGTACTCATGGCAGCTGGTAGACTTTCGAGTCGTGAGATGCCAGTTGTCAAGGCCATTGTAAATGGCCAATCTGTCTTGTGTCTGGTTGATACAGGCAGCGGGTGCACGATGGTGTCTACCCGGGTGGTGGTGGGACTTAAGGGCCGAAAGGCCCGTCATTTTATGACAGCTGACGGCAAAACTTCCACCAATGGAAGGGAGTGCTGGGTGGCAGTGGGATTGCATGGACACTGTTTTAGTGTACGTGCAATTGCCCACAGAGGATTGGAAAATCTCGGAGTTGACTGCCTCCTAGGTGATGACGTTGTCGATCACATGGGAGGTGTGACGATTCGCAGAGGATCCGATTCTCGTTATTTGGTCGATTGGGGTAAGCCTAATGCGACTGATTGCTGTGGAGTCTTTTCCAAGGGAAAAAGACGTCCTATAGCATGTGGTGTGGCTCCACCACTGTCGATTTCTGATAAAGATTTCGATGCTGTTTTTGCTAACGGCAAATGGACCGTGAGCTGGCGCTGGGCTGCTGGCAAGCCAAAACAGCTTCAGACTGGTGTTGGAGAGTACAAATGTACTCGAACACCAGGTGTACACGAGAGGTACACAACGGAGATCCAAAGTTGGATTTCCAAAGGTTGGCTAGTAGAGTGGAAAGGACCTGTTAAGGGTGTCATTCCACTGCTGGTCGTTGTCCAGCCTACTAAGGACAAGGTTAGGCCGGTAATGGATTACCGTGAGCTTAACCCTTTTGTCGAATCTCATACTGAGGAATCGGCAGTGTGTGCTGAGAAGGTACGCAAGTGGAGACAACTGCAGGGTCAGCTTAAGGTCGTAGACCTGAAGGCTGCCTATCTGCAGATTCATGTCTCCAAGGAACTATGGCAGTACCAGATTGTCAGGTATAATGGAGTCCATTATGCTTTGACACGTCTTGGCTTCGGCCTGACATGTGCACCGAGGATCATGACGATGATTCTCGGTAAAGTTCTTTCGATGGACGATCAAATTGATCGTGCCACGGATCATTATATCGATGATATTTTGGTCCAAGAGTCTATTGTTAGTGCTTCTCGAGTTAGGGAACACTTGCATCGATATGGACTCGAATCGAAAGAACCGGAAGGGCTTGACGGTGGTCGAGTCCTTGGGATTGCCTTGAATAAGGTGCCCAATGGACATTTGAAAATGTCTAGAGGATCCGAGCTATCTTCTTACATATCAGAATCTTCTGGTATGACGAAGAGACACTTGTTTTCTCTGTGTGGTCGGCTCACAGGGCATTACCCTGTAGCGGGTTGGCTAAGGCCTCATTGCAGCTTTCTGAAGCGATTGGGGTCAGACGGTTCCTGGGACGAACCTGTCAGTGAGTGTGTTCGTAAGCTAGTTGACGAACTGGTGAGTCGAGTCCTCTCTGAAGATCCTGTGAAGGGTCAGTGGTATGTCAATCCAAACGGTAATGTTACTGTTTGGACTGATGCTAGTTCGCTAGCGATGGGTGTTGTCATTCAGGTGGATGGCGCACTAGTGGAAGATGCTACCTGGCTTCGAAAGAAGTCAGATCATCACCACATCAACGTCTCAGAGCTTGAGGCTGTTGGGCGTGGAATCAACCTAGCAATCACGTGGGGCTTCAAAGCTTTCGCGATTGCTACGGATTCCAGAACTGTGTTGTCCTGGCTAGACAACACGGTTGAGGGCCATTCTCGTGTGCGCACGAAGGGAGCGGCTCAAATGCTAATCAAGCGACGCTTGGCGGTGATTAAGGAAATCATCAACGAGTATGAACTGGCAGTTGAGTTTCGATTTGTTTCGACAATCGAAAACAAGGCTGACCAGTTAACTCGGGTAACTAAGAAATGGCTTAGTTATCAAGAGTCTGATGACTCTGAAACAGTAGAGACTGTTTCGGCGGCTCTTTCGACAGGAAAGACGCTAAAGGATGCCATATGGGCGGCTCATCTGCCGCATCATTTTGGCGTCGATCGCACGCTTTACCTTGGCAAGCAGATTAGGTTGGACCTAACTCGCAACCAAGTTAAACGTGAGATCGAAGGATGCGAAGAGTGTCTTCGTATAGATCCTTCAAGAAGGGTTGAGAACTTCGTTGAGCGAGGTGACTTAGCCGTGGAAGGGAACTGGCATCGTGTAGCTGCTGATGTTACGCACTACAACAATGTCCACTACCTTTCCATCGTTGATTGCGGTCCGTCGAGGTTCACAATATGGCGAAGGTTGTCGAATGAGACGGCAGCTAGTATTGTGACCAATCTCCAGCAAGTGGTTGTTGAGCACGGACCTTTTGCCGAATTGTTGTTAGACAACTCGACGGCATTTAGGTCGGCAACTGTCGAGCAGTTTGCCAGGGATTGGGGAATCTCTTTGCGATTCCGTGCCGCTTACGCCCCAAGTGGAAATGGAATAGTAGAGAGAAACCATCGCACGATCAAGAGGATCGCTGCACGGGGAAAAATTTCCCCTGAGGTTGCGACATTTTGGTATAATGTCACGCCTCGGAAAGGTGTTGAGGACGCATCTGTTCCGTATCGTAAGATTTTCAAGTACCCTTGGAGGGTACCTTACGATATCAACCAGAAGGTTGAAGTGGAGGGGAAAAATGAGAATTTTTCCATTGGTGACGAGGTATGGGTCAAGCCTGCGATACCCTCGTGCACCAAGCACTGGACTCATGGAAGAGTTACAGAGGTGCAATCCAAACATGTCATATGTGTGGATGGCATGCCTAGACATGTCCGTGACGTTAGGAAACGTCGAGGCTCCAATGAGGAGACTCCTGAGTATGACTCAGATGAAGATGAGTCAACGTTCTACGACGCTCATGCTGGCACTGAACCTCTCAGTAGATCAGCAGACCAGGTGCAGCCTACGGTTGAGCCAGAGGCTCTAACGGCAGAGCAGGAGCAGGTTATGGCTGAGTCTGATGAGTCAGACTCTGATAGACCCGAGGAAATCGGTGAAGTTGTCAGGGCTCCCGTGGAGGAGCCAAGACGATCAGGTAGGATTCGTCGTCAACCTGGTTGGTTGGCCGACTATGTCCCATGAGTTCTTAAAGGAACTAGGGGGGATGTGGTAACTTGCTGTACTAATCTGTGATTACAAAAATGGTTGGAAGCGGCAAGCCACTGATAATGACAGGGGATTTTTTGAAGTGACGCCAGTAGCGTTTGAGACCTGTTTCTGTAAAGTGTTCTGTGAGTGTTTCAAGCTTTGTCTGTGACAAAAGTGTTTTGTAAGTAACGTGTTACTTGCCTAACGGTTAGGTAGTTTTTGGGAGTACTTGTTGTACTAGCGTCGGTTTACTTTGGAAGTAAACCACGTAGTGGTGAGTTGCTTTCCTAAGCACGCAAGTTGAGGTTTGCATTTTGTGTGATTTGCTTCCTAGGTACAACCTTTTTGTACTGTGAGTACAAGAAGTGTTTACCGGTTGTCTCATCATACGGTTGTACGTTGTACAATCAGGTGTGAGTTGGCCAGTTAAAGGGGTGGTTGGAGACTGTGCAAGAGTTCTAGGAACTCGCAACTAGGATCGCAGTTAGTTTTTGCTTTGGCTAACTAACCAGTGACGTCACTGCATCAGCTCTTGGGAGCTAGCAACTGAGGTTGTTCCTTCAATATTATCATACGAATGTATTTACATATGATAATATAACAAGTAAAGCCTAGTAATAATCACTTACAGCGGTTAACTAACTATTGGAATCAAAGCCGGTGTAACATCATAAGCTCTATTTATGAAGTTAGGATGGTTGATGTTGTAAAAAGATTCAAGTCGTCTGTGATACCAGACATTTGAACTTTGGTGAAGTACGGAAGGTTTCTCAAATCCAAAGGAATGTCCTGACGATCTTGAATGATGAAAAACTTGACTATTTTCTCTGCCCACTCTCACGTCTCTTTTATGTTCTTCAATCCTAGTGCATAAATTTCTACCAGTTTCTCCGATGTGTGATTGCATTGCTTTACTGTTTTCTCTGACTGATCATGAGTCACTTCTTTGTTCTTCTTTCCTCTCTTTATTTTAACTTTTTGATACGAATTAGAGGAGTTTTTACATTAATTTTTATTGATTTCATATCTAGCATGTAATATTTTCAAATTTTATTTTATCTTAGAATTGATAATATATTAAAAAAGTTAATAGAATTTTGTAGTATAGTAGGTCGGTATCATATTTACTTTAGGTGATCATATTAGGCATTGGATTTTCTTTTTAATTTATGTACTACTCCTGATGATGAATTGGATAATCAATTTGAAAGCTTGAGTTAAATAAAATAATTTCAACGCTGAGTCCACAAAACCTTACAAGCTGATCAAACCGTTGAGTTTGAACCTTTTCCCTCAAAAGCAAGTGGTGAGTCAGTGGCCAAAATAATATCGCATCTTGCGGGACGATAAAATCCTTATTTTGGGGTCACATGACTGGCAATCTAGCGTCAGTTTAATGGAGAAATGATATAAATGAAACAAAATGAGGTTCTGCACCGTCTTCCTTAGCGTTCTGCAATCGCTGCAACACTTCCTCTCTCTCTAGAGTAGTTTATCATAACTCTATATGATTCTTAATTTTCTCTTCTCACAATCAGGCTAAATCAAACAAACATTTTTCCTTAACTAACATTGCAATTTATATCAAAAGATAATTAATTCAACACATAATTAAAGATTAGAAATAAACTTTGATATTTCAATTGAAAATTTCAAGAAATCAGTTATGTGGATTTATATAAGATTGGCAATAATACTAATATATTGAATTCAGTCAGGCAGTTTTTTGATATTTTTGCATGTTAAGTTATTTATAAATTCGAAGAAAAGACTACAGAAGTAGACCAGAGTTACGTTCTAAGTGTGTTTGGTCTAGTGAGAAACTCACTTCATCAGTTTCCTACTGAACCAACATCGTTTTCTCTAAAAGTAAAGCGGTGACTTTAATATTTCGATAGCTCTATTTGTTTATGATAACTTTAATGCCAAATTAATGGTGACCAACATACTATTTTAAAGGGAAACAAATTTATAAACAGTATGAATTTTTTACTTAAATTAAAATGAATATAATATATATTTTTTAAATTAAATTATCATTTTATGAAATTAAAATAGTCTTCACAGTATATATAGTTATCTATAACTTTTTACATCAATTTTTTTTAGCACAGACTCGACAGTCAAATTTGAAACCGATTTTGCCTTATGTTTTGTCCTAAAAACAACATTATTCAAATTAGAGATTTATATTTAAAACAGTATTGTAGTCATTTCTCCTAGTAATATTTACACTAGAATAACTGTCAGGTGATAAAATTGTGTTTTGTCTAGTACGATGTTTTTTCCAGTACAGTTTCAAAAATTTCTTTGTCTAATAGGAGGTTTGTCTACTAGGAGGCTGGTCTACTACAAGGTTTTGCTGTATTTGGCATTATTTGATATACTATATAACTTTATAAGTCTAAGCTTTCCTATCTAACTAAGAACATGAAGAAAGTAACCTTTTCTTGAACACAGCTTAGTTTGTGGTGTACCATATATGTACAGTAAGCGCCCAACGTGTTAATATGAAGAAGTTACTGTTCAGAACGATTTTTATCAATTGGGAACTTACACTAAGAAAAACATAAATCACGTCCTCAAAAATAATTTTTAGATGACTATTGTTCAATGTTCCTAAATACTATCATTTCTTTGTGATGTTTTATTTTCAATATATAATTGTATTGTGTTCATTACAGGTACACGGTACACATATGAGAGACTAAGATTGCTGCGCAGGTATTAAGAACAAAGAACATCGCTCGACCGCTGATCCCAAACCCACCAAATTTTATAAATTATTGACGAACCTGCACGGCTTGTTATTTTAATAATAAAGAAGTTGTTATATTATTTGAAAAACCATTAATAACTTACTTTGATTATTAAATTCAATATGGACGCTAACCATATGTCTCATGCAACTGTTGGAAACATCATGAACCAACTAGAAGAGTTGAATAAGGAAGCCTTTTGTAATGCTGGTACAGGAACTATGAAATTCCTAAATTTCGCAAGCATTGTTATAAAGGAAATCAATCGTCGCAGGAAAGATAGAACAATCAACATCGACGAGATAGCTGAACTATGTGAAAAAATTTACGAATGGCTAGCAGGCTTCCATCATGTGAATGCTGCGTTGAACAGATTTAATGCCGAACCACATCTATTGGAATTTACACCAAGCATAAATTCCGTTCTTCGTGATGTGGAGAAATCAATTGAGAAGAATTTCTTCTATAGAAAATTTTGTGTATCATACGAGGATCATGTACAGCAAATAGAGACCTGCAAGTTCCATCTTAGAACATACGATGCTATTATCGCCATTCACAATCTATACAGCATTGCCAAAACAATTATTAAAGACCGAGAATATAATTTCAACGTATATTATGGATCTTCAAGCTTCAACGGAAGGACTCCTATTGAAATTTCATTCTTGCAACTATGCTGGGATGATAGCAACACTCATTTGACTTTAATAGAAGGACCGGATTACACATTTAATTCACAGCCCATCAAGAGCACAACCTTCCACGCATCATTTTTTAATATTCTAACTTCCACATCAACTGAAATTTGGTTGAAACGGATAAGTCTCACAGACTTCAGTGGCGATATGTTAGATAGATGTACAATATGTCTGAATGACGGTGTTCCTTCAAACTTATTAACTGTCCTATCCGGTTGTAGACATATATTTTGTTCAGGATGTATCGATAAATGGTATGAAGCCAGGAACGATTATAGCTGTCCTTCTTGCCGCACAGTTTCTCCTGAATACATTCGGGCCACTGGATACAAGAATCTTCTCTCAATGCTCCCTGGATAAACAGTTTTAATGTCCATTGTAGTTGTGTTGACACCATATATATTGTTGGCGCTATTGTGTTCTAATCTTAAGTTTTCAATAATACTGTATTTTCTTCTAGAATGTTCCTTTTTCCCCTCCGTTCGTTACACGTCCAAAATTAGAACACTTCCAAAATCTGTATTTTTCATTTCTTCTTCTTATTATTTCTTATTTCCGCTTAAGGTTTATGTTTTCTCTGTGTAGTTTTCAGTTTATAGTTTCAATAAATATAGTAGATTAATGTCATAATAAATAGAGTAGCTGGCATGTGAAAGTTACCGGGAACTTAATTAGTGACAGTGTGACGTTTGTTAGTTTACTTTCCTATAACGTCTCAGTGTATGGGCTCTAAGTGATTAGGATCCTACTCTATAAAGTATTTTCAGATTCCTTTCTCTTTATATATCTCTTTCTACTAAATACTCATGGTACCATGCCCTAGAACCACCTTGCCACTATGGTTCCGACCTCAGGCCTCTGGTCCAAGCTTAACTGTATTTAAGGGTAATAATGGTAAAGTAATTAACACTTAAAGAGATTATATTCATTGGTCAAGCACATGTTATTACAAAGAATATCTCCACTAGAACGCTCGCAAGTTAAGGTCTCAAATAACTACGAACAGGAGATAAGGTGTGTAGCTCACGAGAGCGAATCGGTAACTGACTTGACTGTCACTTACTTACAATCATATAGGTTCGTGATGATAGCAATGCATACACAATTGCTGTGTTTGCTTTACCACATCGCTCCCCCCTTCCGAAAATTTCAAAGTTACAATTCACATTTTTCCAAAACTGCCAGCTGGTTTGTCTACCCATTGTTACTCTATATTGAACAATGTTCAGACGCTCACGCTGTTAGTGGAAACATGTATATTGGATCTCTTGAAATTTCTCGAACCGGTAATAAATATATTATTAGAAAATTGAAAAATTTGAGTTTTAATTCGTTCTAGAAATATGTAAGACTAATGTGCATTCACCAAATTTTCTTAAATTTTTAATCTTACCTATACAATCTTAATTTTGCTTTAACAATATTTTTATTTATTCTCAAAATAATCTAAGTTACTCCTACCTAATATGTCTCAGTTCAAAATGTAACAACTTTTTCATTTTATAAACGTAATAACTTGCCTAATCTATTTGAGATCACACCCCTCCCTCCTAATATGTAGATTTTTAGTCTAAATATTAACAGAGACCTTTGATCACTCCAATACATTACACAAATTGTTACTGCATTTACATTTAAAAAAAAATTTATAATAAAAAAAAAAATTTCATTTATAAGAAATATATTTAATTAACTTAGTTATGTTTTATTTTAATAAACTTTCTTTTTTTATTGATAAAAGTAATTTTTCATTTTAATTTATCATATGTTATGATATCGTATTTTATGACCTTTTAATGAATTTATATTCGTAATTGAATTTATATGAATTTTGATCATCTTTATCAAATTTTGAGACAGTTGTGATCTTTAAATTTAAATCTTAAAATTAACACCGAAAAAAAAATTGAACTTAAAATTAACACCGAAAAAAAAATTAAACTTAAAATTAAATTCAAATGAAAAAACGATTATTATTAATTTTCACTTAAAATTACCCAAACTTAAAATTAAAAAAAAAATTTAAATAATGATCAAATTGAGTTTGAGAAAAAAAAATCTTAAATGCTGTTAGGTTTAGTTTTGGTAATTTCGCTTTTTGGCTTTCGTTTTGCCTGAGGCTTTTTAGGCATTACTATAATTGTTGTCGCCTGTATATTAACTGCCTGATCATTAAAAACATTTACTGTTCCACCTAGTTCCCCTGATCTAAAGGGGTGCTTCGCTTTATCTGATTGAAGGCCTCAGTCGCCATTTTAGACCTTAAATTCCGCATTTCGTACATTTTCATATCTTCTTCTGACTTCATCTTTCTTGACTGATTATAACCACATACCAGAATCATCACAACTAGCAATGTTAGAATTAATACCAAAACGTCGCTAAACAAATCTGGTATTAGGTCGTACTTTGTAGACCCAATGCTTTTAATTGCGTGCTCTAGATGAGCCTTGTTCATCGAAGTTGATTTCTGGATCAGCTCCACTACTGAGTTCAGGTCAAAGTTGCTCTGAGACTGTCCCATCGCTCCAGCTGATTACTTCTCACGACCTTGAATTACAGTTCTGTGTGTCAACCGGCTGTGAGTGGCTGAGAGTCAGTCACTGGCTGTTTATGGCTGAGGAGCTGTTGGCTGTGTGAATAGCTGTGTCCTCACTGCCTCACGGTCACTGAAATCAAAACGATACCGTTAGATCATGGCCCCTGTTCATTTTTTAGGTATTTTATCAGATTTCAGTCTCATTTTGAATTAATCATTTTTGCTTTTAAATTATTTCAGTATTTCATCCTAAATTTGAATATATATATGTATATATTTTTTTTCAAATTTTCATTCAAACAATTTTACTACTACGTTTACAGAATATAATTCATCTTATTCGTTACATCAACATATAAACACAAAATTTAAAATTAACATGCTTACAACAAAAAAATATTAATCCTCTTAAAATTATTATATGAAATTTTATATTAATAAAATTCATAATTCATCCCATCAACTTAAACTAAATACATACAATTATTACAATTAAAATTCATACAATTAAATACATACAATAATTCTCTTACTGAGCAAAGGAAATATTGTAGTTTGAACAATGAATTGTATGCTCTGTTTGTTTGACTCGCGTAAGCAAAAAAAATGTAAACATTTCTCTGACTCTTTGCATGTAACCGTGTTATATGTCACGTGTTCGTGTAAATGTAACATGTTACTCATGTTACTTCATTTTATGTGTTCCTTTTGTGGGCTATATGATGTTTGTTTATATTCAAATTTCTCATAATTTGATTTCCTGTTTAATGATGTTAATGAAATTATTTAATTAATTTGTTGTGAATTTTTCCAACTTAGTTAGATAATTTATATTGCTCGTTATCGTTTGATGTCCTAATTGAATTATAGCTTTGTTTTTTTTCACTTGTAATACTGTACCTGGTCCTATCCAATTTAATTGTAATTTATGTGTTTTTTGATGATTTCTAATTAATACTCGATCACCTATCTGTATAATTTTGTCTTTTCGTGTCTTATTGTGGTAAATTATGCGTTTGTTTGATTGATTAATTATGTTAGCTCTTATCTGATCTTGAATAAATAGAGCTTGTCTGGCCTTGATTTTGACTATTGATTCTGATGTATCTAAATTGTAAATGTTATCCAAATTTTCTGCTTGAATATTTGGAGATGTATCCCTCCCAAAAAGAGCGTATGAGGGCGTATCTTTCAAGGTCAAATTGACCTGGTTGTTAATTGTGTTTTGGACAATATCGAGAAACATGTCCCAATTATTGTGATCTACTGTGGCTACATAGAATCTTAATAATTTGTTAATTCTCTGGTTATTACGTTCACAAATTCCATTGGAATTTGCTGAATATGGTAATACCTCACATTTGTATATCTGATGTATTTCACTGAAAGTTCTAATTGCGTTAGACTTGAATTCCTTCGCACAATCCGACATTAACGTTTTGGGATATCCACAACGACTAAATGTTTTACTTAGACAATCAATTACTGTGTTAGTTGATTTGTCAGCTACTGCGTGTAATTCGTTATATCTTGTCAACATACATGTTATTGATAAAATATATTTGTTGTTCGTGTCAGTTGTTATAAAAGGTCCTATAAAATCAAATGAAACTGTTTCAAATGGTGTATTAGCTACTGGGGCAGACATTAATTTAATTGGTGTATCTAGACTTCCTTTAAGGATTTTGCAAACGTCACATCTTTTAATAAAAGATTCTATGACCGATCTTTCTTGAAAATGATAATATTTTAGTCGAAATTGAAATAGCGTATGAGCTAAACCACAATGGGTGTTAAAATGTATTGAATTAATTACTAAATTGATCATTTCATTTGGTATAACATAATTAACAATACTGGCTGCCCGAGTATCTATTTTCCGATGTCGATATAATATTCCGTCTAATATGAAAAATTCAGCTATGTTCCTAGATGTTCCTAATTGTTTTTTCTGTAATATATCCATTATTTCCTTACAAGCAAAGTCGTTTGACTGTGCAGTCTTTAGTCTGTTTAAAAGTCCATGTTATGTCTTCGTGTTTAGGTATGTAGTTCAGAAATGGTTTTTCTTTGTTGATTTTATACAATTTAGATGTATCTGATTCTTGTTCGTTTTCTGAGTCTGTTTCTGAGTCATTGTCATTGTCGTTAATAATTTGTGGTACATTTAGCTTAGCCCTCGATCTTGTGGTTGCTATATAATTTTCAATTGAATTACAACTTTCATTAGATGGTGTTAAAAGTTCACAATCATCTATTGTTTCTTCCGTTAAAGGAGTTAATCTACTAAGGGTATCGGCTACCACATTCCTCTTACCTTCAACATATTTGATGGTAGACTCATATGTGCTAGCCTCTATTGCCCACCTGGCCATCGCCGTGTCTAAAGGCAGTTTATTACCAAAAAATGCACATAAGGGTTTGTGATCAGTTAAAATGGTAATAGGATACCCTAGACATAGATATTGAAATTCCTTTAAAGCTAGATGTATTGCAAGAAACTCTTGTTTAGTCGTGGAGTACCTTTTTTGAGTAGAATTTATTGATTTACTGAAATATGCTATGGGTCTTAATGTTTTGCTTTTGGTCGAATCTGGTTGTAGCAATGCTGCGCCAACTCCGGTATTTGAGCTGTCAGTAAATAAATAAAATGGTCTGGAATAATTTGGATGTGCTAAAACCGTATCTGATGTCAAAATATTTTTGAGTCTAGTGAAGCTAGCCTCGCATTCGTCAGTCCAGTCAAATTTAGTGTCCTTCCTTAATAGTCTATATAATGGGTCGGCTTTCTGACTAAATTTAGGTACGAACTTACGAAAATAATTCGCAAGCCCTAAAAATCGCTGAAGTTGTTTTACATCTGTTGGTCTAGATGCTTCTCTAAGTTTTTCGTTTTGGATACATCGGATGCCCTCAGTAGTGACTCGATGTCCAAGAAAATTAATTTCGTGTTTAAAGAATTCACACTTCTCTAATTTTAATCTCAAATGAGCGTCACGTAAATTCATTAGCACTTGGCCAATATCATTTAAATGTTGTTCATAAGATCGACTAAAAATTAGGATGTCATCAATAAATACGAAACATAGTTTCCCTAATACATTACTTAACGCTTTTGTCATTATTGCTTGAAATACTTTTGGACTATTGACATAACCGAATGGTAGCTTTTTAAACTGCCACTTTTTACCATTTACCGCAAATGCTGTAAGTTTTTTAGACTCCTCGGAGAGTTCCACCTGGTGAAATGCGCTCCTCAGATCTAAACTAGAAAATATCTTTGATCCACCTGAAGATCCAAGCATGTCGTCAACCCTAGGTAACGGAAATCCTTGTATATGGACACACTTATTTAATGATCTGAAATCTATTACGGGTCGTATTTCCCCATTCTTTTTATGAACAACGATAACCGGGAAGTTGTACTCGGACATTGAAGGTTCTATAGTTCCTTCCTTTAACATTGACTTATTGACTTCTTCAAGTTGTTCTTGAAATTTATGTGGTATTCTGTACGGTATCTTGTTTAACACTATATTAGGATCTTTCAATATTATTGTGTGTTTACATATACTAGTAGTCCCGATTTCTTCGTCCTTGATCGTGATTACGTCTCTAAAGTCATTTAGTAACTGCGTCATTTTGTCTTCATACTCTGACATTCCACATGATATGTCAGCATTAACTAACCTTCTCGGTGCTGATGGCACTGTCTGAGAATTGTTTTCTTCATCAACACTTAATGTGCTGTCACGGCTTCTATCAGCGCTTCCGTCACGTGATATTTTACACTTCATATCTCGGTTGCCATGCGTTGTAACTAATGGCTCTCCATTAATTCCAACTGCATGTACCTTTGACTTTTCATAAATTAGTTCAGGGGTAACGTTTCGTTCAAATGGCTTTGGTTTTTCGTCACTCAACACGTTTCCTAACCTAGATTTATGAGTCCTATTATTTAAACACTCCGATATAGTCGCTATATTTACTTCGACTTGCTCTTCGTACGTCTGGAGGTTCCCAACTATCATATTGTCCCGTAATATGATATCACTATCCGTCGGATTCATTACGAAAACTGGGCATATTGACACTTGATCTCCCTCTTTTTTTGTGTCTTCGATTTTTATTAGTGTTTCGGCTATCACTAAACCACTATTGAAGCTTCTTTTAGCTATAATATAACTTCCTGCTTCGTTGTTTTTGACAAATCCATACAATATTTGTACGCTGTTTGCCTCAACGACTTGGCTATTTATATGAACATTTCCGTTCTTCTCGCGTTTTTTATTTTTATTCCTTGACTTCGTTTTTACCTCGGATTTCATAACCTCCGTTTGCCCTTTTTGTTGAGGTTTAAACCTTACTTTCGCTATACTACTGCGGCTGTTTGTTCGTTCGTTTATTTGTCTTATCAACGTTCTTCGTTTTGACCTATTTGAAGTAAGGACCAATTCAGATATTATGCAATCTGTGCTTAATAGTTCTTTAGTAGCTATTCTACGTTTTTCCATAAACGGAATTTTTTCTTCACCTAATTTCAATATTTTCTTATCAAAATCAATTTGTGCGTTCGTTAACACGTCCCTTCCTAATATTACATCATATGGTAAGCTGTTGTTGTTGATTAGTAAAGCGTTTACTGTTTGCTTACGTGATTTCGACATTAGTTCAAATTTTACTTCACCTTTTACTTCGGAACGTCCGTTTATGCCTTTAATAGTTACGTTTGATTTTATTATGTCCTCGTGACTCGCCTTGTAATTAAAATTACGACTGTTTAAAATCGTTCTCTCGCTCCCTGAATCTATTAAAGCTTCCCAATCAAATTCTTTACTATGTAAAATTATCGTTGGCTTAGAAGTCCCTTTTATCGTATAATGACAGTCCATCAATCCGCTTAATTCATCTTTATTTTTTACTAATTGGACTGTTATATATGTTTCGCTCATGTTTTTATCCTCAACGCTTAACTCTTCTTCTTTTAATAAATCGAACTTATTTTTACATTCACAACTTGTGTTGAGTGACGATTTACCTTTGCTATTGAATTTAACGTGCACTGGATCTAATTTATTTATGTTCAATTCACATTCGTACACGGAGCTACCGACCGTTTTCCCATGAGACCTATCTTGTTTTTTACTTCTGTTTGTATTTACATGTTTTTGCGAAAATCCTTGGCCTGTTGAGCCCGACATTCTCTACCTATATGTCCTATTTTGTTGCATCGGTAGCACTTAATTGTACCACTGCTGCTGTGAGGGGTAAGGGTAGGGTGGGGGGGGGGTTATTAGTGTTGTGTACGTATGCTCTGCCTGTGTGATTGAATTTGTATCTGCTTCTGCGTGCATACCTACCTGCTGTTCCTGTTCCTCTATTTCTTGTGTCATAAGTGTAATATGCTTCTGTATCTTCTAGCATATCCTCGTGAAAATTGCCTTGATTCTCACCCTCGGGTTTTTCTTTCAAAAAAGTTTCTGTGTCATTGAAATTCTTCTTTGGTATTAGAATTTTTTTATCATGTGGCAAAGATCTTATTTTCTTCGTTGTAGCAGACAGTAAATTAGCTGTTGTCTTAAAAGGACCTTCTACGACTCCTTTGATGATACTGGGGTTGATCTGTGGACCCAATATTGTTAAATACATTGATGTATTCATGAGATCTTTTGCGTGATTTTTTAATTTGCGTGTGAATGATTCATCGCTTTCAGTTGCTGTCCTTATTGGAAATTGGGCGTTCATTGTGTCGTCATTTAATATAAAATCCGTGACTTCCCCTATTTTTTCCAATGTACTTAAGATGTCACTGGCAGCTGTAGCTTCATCCTTCAATTTATTTGTGTATAATTCATGACATACACTGTAGATATCCTTACTGTCTTTCTGCACATATATGTCTTCTAGTACCGTGCATATTTCTTGGTATGTGCTATCTTTAAATGTTTTACCGTTAACAACGTTATTAACCGTAATTTGAAAATCTCCTAGCTTGCAATCAGCGCTCCTGAAAAGGATCTTCTTTTTTTCTGCGTCATCTTTATCCCCTAAGCTGGATATATGATTATTTAATAGGCTGAGATGCTGACGGAACGTGTTCTTCTCCTCGAAAGCTGGATCCTCTGGCCTTCTTCTTCCCCTGAATATCGGCAATGAATCAGAATTTATGATCGTCGTACTCCTACTTTTAATTATCTCTTGGAGTTGAAGTTGTGTTAATTCAACCGCCATTTTGGGGGGTGTTTTGGGGGTTGTTTTGGGGGGTGTTTTGGGTGGTGTCTTGGGGGGTGTTTTGGGTTGTTTAGTTTTCTGTACTCTGGGTTTAGTTCGTCTTCCAGATCTAAGTTCTACAGCCTCAGCATTAATCGCTTCGTCCTCTGAGGTTGGCATGTGTTTCCTATCCTAATGAGGTGTTATTGTGTACTTAAACAAGTGTTATGCACGTGTAATCACTAATTACGAAAAAAAAAGGAAGAAAAAATAATAGGCTATCCAAAAAAAACAATCCGTCAAACATTAAAAAATAATCATTCAAATAATAAATAATAAATGAAATATAATTAAATATAGAGCAATATTTGTTAAATCAATAAATATAAAATATTTATACCTTTCAATTAATAACGACACTCAGCAAAGCTAAAAGAAATGCATGCACACATACATCTATAATTATAACTGCTGCAGTAATGATTAATTACCTTCTGCTTATTCATCAACACAATTCTTGACAAAACAGAACAAATTTATTCACCACTGACTAAGGTCTAACACTTAGATCTTACTCCGATCGCTTCAGAAATGAGACTGAAAGCGCAAGAATGACATTAGATTTATATGTTATACTCAACTTTCGGTTCCATGTACAGTGGGTCCCGCTTATCAGGTTTTGTCGTTGATTTTTGCTCTGATGTTAACTGAATGTTCACTGAGCGTTGTGCACTGTATGTTATGCACTGTATGTTAACTGAATGTTCACTGAATGTTAAAACTTCACTGAATGTTGAATGATCACTGAATGTTAAAGATTCACTGAATGTTGAATGATCACTGAATGTTGAATGATCACTGAATGTTGAATGATCACTGAATGTTAAAGATTCACTGAATGTTGAATGATCACTGAATGTTAAAGATTCACTGAATGTTGCAGTTTGAATAAATACTTTTCAGATGTAGTATTTAAACAAATTAGACTCTCAATTTCTGGTTGATTTACGGCTTTTTTGCATGTTGTTTATAATCGAATCTTTTCCATCACCATTCGTCAACGTGCAACGCTTAACCCATTCGCTTCCTCCCTCCGTGCTTTCCAGTTTCTTCCAGAATTTTCCAGAATTTCCAGAATTTTTTTTTTTCAGACTGGTCAGTCTTGTTGGTTGTCTCTGCTCATTCAAATTTCAAATTAGGCCATCTGTACTCTCCTTATCCTTCCGATAATTTTCGAGATGCCATTTGCTTGACCCTGAGTTGAATTATCTTTATACTTTATCACAAAAACTGAACACCTTAATTGGATCGTACCTTCATATAGGGTCGCAAAACCCGGTCTTGCTGTAATCAAATACTCTCCAATCAGATGGTTAACTTAGTTTTTGGTAAATTACAAAGCTTTCAATCTTTTACTTTAGTAATTGAATTTCCGCACATTAAATTCGAATTACTTAATCACGCACCATACGGCCACCAATGTGACGTTTGTTAGTTTACTTTCCTATAACGTCTCAGTGTATGGGCTCTAAGTGATTAGGATCCTACTCTATAAAGTATTTTCAGATTCCTTTCTCTTTATATATCTCTTTCTACTAAATACTCATGGTACCATGCCCTAGAACCACCTTGCCACTATGGTTCCGACCTCAGGCCTCTGGTCCAAGCTTAACTGTATTTAAGGGTAATAATGGTAAAGTAATTAACACTTAAAGAGATTATATTCATTGGTCAAGCACATGTTATTACAAAGAATATCTCCACTAGAACGCTCGCAAGTTAAGGTCTCAAATAACTACGAACAGGAGATAAGGTGTGTAGCTCACGAGAGCGAATCGGTAACTGACTTGACTGTCACTTACTTACAATCATATAGGTTCGTGATGATAGCAATGCATACACAATTGCTGTGTTTGCTTTACCACAACAGAGTATAAAAGATGTGCAGCCTCAATGGACGTCCTCTTTCTACAACTGAACTCTTTATGACATGTCAATTAGTTATGCACTTCATGCAATTTTCTTTATTCCTAAGAGTTCAAATCCATTTGTTCAAGCAATTCCCTCTCTAGTGTAAGTTAAATTTAATCTCATCATTAATAACTCTGTTTTGTATTTATGATTTTCTTATATTAAGTTCAATAGGTAGGTAACTAATTCATGAATATTTTGTGTGTCATTTAATTTGTAACATCGTGCGCATAATTTATATTATAAGCACAATAATAGGTTTGTAAATTACTTAAGTCAGGATTGCAAATGTATTATCAGGGAAACAAATTATGAATACAGTTAGAATATTAATTACAAAAACCGTGGATTTTTCAGTCAATATTTTGAGATATGGCACCGTTGCTTAAGATAAGCCCCGCCTTTTTGTAGTAACTAAAAAAGATGCCAATAAGTTAATAGTAAATGACAATAAAGATACCAATTAGTGAATTTTGCTGAATATTCATAGATGGTATCAATTAAATTATGTTGTTTATTAATATTTGAACATATACTTTAATGAATTATTTTGGTGAGTAAGTTTCAAATTCTTTATCAATTCTTTCGAAATGAAATGAATTCAATTCTTAGCATCGTATATTATATTTAACAACTCTTAACACTCAATGGCAATATTTCAATATAACCAAGAGACTATCAAAGGCAGGATATCTTAAACAAATAAGAATAATTCTTTCGATCAAACTATATTACACCTTTGAACCTAATGGAATATAGCTAAAATGATCGAAATACAGCAAATCTATCAAAATTACAGGTGTCATGATTAAAGCGGTGTAGTGTATGGTAAAATTTACCAAAGGTTCTATTTGTAATATTTTAATATTCACAATTTTGTTAAATGTATATTATATAATCCTTAAACTTGTTTTTATATCAGATCTATCATTCATGAACTATATCACTGCACAGCTCGTAAATTTTATCGTATTTATTATTTTTAAGGCTACTTGCAGTTTTATAGTATAGCGCTATAGAGTAATGCTCTTCAACTACGAGGTCTTACAATTGTGTGTTAGGTAGGGCTGTAGGCTTAAAACTATCACATCTTCATTTTCGTCTTCATTTCGTAAGTGAAGCCACCGGTGCTTGTGTCATTTTTATCATATTCCTTTATAGTAGCTTTTCTGTATCCATGAGCTCAGTTACAGACTGATAGTTAGTGACTTTATTCATTGAGCCACTTTCCATAATGATTGTTTCTTGAAGTTCCTTGTATTTATTTTGCCTTTTGTTCCGATGTAACGTGAAACCACCAATTTCATAATGTAAACTTAATCACAGAATTCTTGGATTTAAGATTTACTTCAAAGGAACAGAAATTGAAGATATTATTTTATGTATTTATTTTGCAATCATATAAGAAAAAAGTATGGAGACTTTAGAATCAGAAATCCAATATTAACCTTGTCCCTATGATATTATGATCTGGCAACTGTCCTTGTAGACTGTAGAGTCGTAGACGATCGTAGAAGTTTTGTAGTAATTCGAGTAATTGTGTATGATGCTGAAATTTCATCAATTTTCCCAATTATTAGCAAATGTGCAACACCTAAAAATTGTAATTTTTATTTTTGAAATCTTCATCTTTGACTATAAATCTATAAATATTGACCTAGATCATAGATAGTTTTGAAATATGCATATTTAAGGTTACACTATAACTAATGAGTAATGACCTAGATTTAGACATTTAAATTCATTGATCTTAATTTTTCAATTGGCAGCTATATACAATTACAATTTGTGGAAAAGAAAAAGGCATCTACCAAATTTACAGATTTGAATTTACTATATGCTTAGTTCTATTTAGCCTATATTAAAGCTGATCTCAATAGGAGTTCTATTTAGTAGTGGATTCAATTTTAATTTAATTCGAATCCAGACTAAATAACTTATTGAAGAATAACATATTTACTGAAGTAAGTTAAGATTTAGTTTCATAAAACTGGGACATTAAAATCTACCGAGAAGAGATTCTATAGGTGGCTCGAAAGCTATATAGGGTGTACGCATTGTATAGGGTGGCTCGAAAACAAGGAATCGAATTTGTAAGGTAAAAACTATATTAGTATCATATAAGATTTAGAATATTAGGATAAAGAATCAACTGTTGACGAAATTATTTTTTCAAATAAATTACATTTCAAATCGAAATAAATTGAAACACACTTATATGTTTGAAAGATTGTTATACGGGAAAATAGACTCTGCTAGCAGTTATGATAGCGGTTAGTTTTCTATATCGTGTTATATACTTAAATGAATATACTGTCAGTTTGATGGAACGTATGGCGTTGAGGGTTTTTTTAATAATAGAAAATAAAATATTGCATCTAATTCAGTTACATTTGAAAATACAGAACAAATCTAAAGAAACTCACAACAATAAGCTCAAATTTAATTAATCAAATAATTATAACAAATAAACTCAATCTATTTACATAGTTTAAAACATTATAATCGAGATGATTTTCTTAAACTAAATTATTATTTAACACCATACTTGAGAATTACAAAGATAACAAGAGTTTTATATATATATATATATATATATATATTCTTAGATAGATTACTGATGGAGCTTTTTATTATATTTTAGCATTTTAGTTTTGTTTAATGCCCTTTTTCTTCAGCTTTCTCTTGTATCTTTTCTCAACTTCTTGCTCTTCTTCTCTATTCTTTCTGCCTTGCTATATCCATGGTAAGCATCCTAGTGGCTACTGCATGGAGCGAACTTTCACTATCCCCTCTTCTACGATGTCTTCTTCACTTTGGATCACCTCGTTGTGAATAGGGAAAACTTTGAAACACCTAAAATAATAATAGTAATCGGTCAATCGTGTTGCAACGTCTTTGGATCTATTATTAGCGCAACCATCGATAGATAATATTATATGCAGTCTTTTAAATAATTTTATAATGATAGGTTCGTGTGGGTATATGGGAGAGAGCTTTATCCCCGCAATGTCAATAGTGACAAAATTTTTACTTTACTGTTTATAGTAAAGCAATATAAGTAAATACTCCAAACATTAAAACAGTAGAGTTTACATTTCATCATTATCGAAGCTACCTTAATTGAAGAGGTAGCTTCCTCTAGTCTATATGGAGAATTAGGGGGGAGGGGGTAAATTTTAGCCAAAACGAAATATACAGCTAATAACTGATTGTTGTTGTGGATGTAACTAATCCATGGTGAATTTAATATCCTAATATTCAGTACAGTTATGCAAATTGTCTTCGGCATGAATCATCATAATTTACAAAAATATATACTATCAGTGTTTCTCAATATTTGTATATCCCATTTGTGGACTCAGCGGTTTTAGCCAAAAAAAAAAAAACGAAACATCTCATTTAAAAATAGTTTAATCTACTTCTCGTAATAGCTGAGTGCAATTTTTCTTTAAAGTCACTCACTTACTGGATATTTTAACTTCCATGGAATAATGAAAATTAGAAGAGATTGAAATATCAAAATTGGACAGTTTTCTCGTTTCTAAACCACTTGTGCTTTGCAAACTAAGCCACAGAAACTGAGTGTCCTCCGATAGCTAAGAGAGAGTTTAATTATTCGAGAATAAGGACATTCCCTATCCCATTATCATTGAAATATTGTAATATGTACAGGTTTGTGATACGTATAATATAATTACCTCTCAAAAGAATTCATTTAATAAGCTTAGTTCAAAAAGAACACCTACCACACTGGTTTGCAAATAAACAACACTATTGCAATTACTTAATTTGAATAAATAAACCATGACAACACCGATAATAAATGTTACTAAGCATGTGGTTGGTATTACTCAATATGCGTTAATATATTAAAATCGCACAGCAATTAAACTCTTAAACAAATTATCGAACAGAGAAATTTGTCAAGAAACATCAGAAGTTCAGCGTATGTTTTTAATAGCAACTTTAGTATTAAGTTCCTAATTTGTAGGTAGACTCGTAGATATCATTTTCTGTAACCTCTTCATTTCCCTCTACCTCTGTTTAAGTGCAGTCACCATTGTTCGCGTTACTATTACTAAGTGATTGTATTTTCACGGAGTAGCTTTCCTGCGTCCTTTAACTTTGGTGATAGGTGAATTAGAAAATCCCTTCTGTAGTAATCCTTTCTTCAAAGTACTTTATAAAATTTCAAACTGATGACTGTATACTTGTATAGGTGGAACTACAGTTTTATCAAATCTTAAAGAAGTGTAAATCAGTTAAAATAATCCCTATCTATTAATATTATTATAAAACAAATTAGAGAGGAAAAGTCAATTGTAAGGAAAAGCCAACTTATATACTTGCTACGTTTTCATTCTTATAGATTGTTTGATCGCTATATACTATATTTCATTCATTTTAATATGGGTTTACCGTCTACTTCAGTCATATCGTGACTGTTTTGTTGACGTCAAAAGGAAATTAAATACAAAGGACTTGAAGAAGCAGTAAGAAAGAAAAGTAACTCCATGAACAAAGTTACCTACCACCGTCAGTGACTATTCTCATGGATGCAGAAAAGCTACTTCGTGAATGCAGTCACTTACCAAGGAATGTGACGAAAAGGAACACAAGCACCGGTGGCTGGACTCGCGAATGGAAGAAGAAAATGAAGAGGTGATAGTAAATGAAGCCTACAAGCCTACCTAACAAAAAATCTAAGACCTCGTAGTTGAAGAGCATAACCCTAGTGCTATGCTCCAAAACTGGAAGTAGCGTTAAAAATGATAAAGATAATATAAATGGTAAAAATGAAAAAAAGACAATACCTAATCCAAATTACAACAGTTCGGGGCCCAAGGGACGCCATCTTCTTCTCTTTCATTCACCACAGCTTCAAGATAGAGCTCCTGGGGGCTAATAGGCATGCGTATGATTAAAATGTTGAATTGCAAGGTGTTATGTCTCATCATCTAGATTACATTAACTATTTCTTTCTGACTGCTTCTACGAAGTCCCTTGTATCTTTTTTACTTCATCAATATGAGTTAGAGTAGAATGAAGAATCTTTGAACCTCTAGTCCGATTAAAAACTAATGTGGAAATTGCTTTTGGGTTGGAAGTAAATGACGGGCTACCAATTTAATGTGTAATTATCAATAAAAAATAATTAGGGGTTTGTTAAGCATTCTGAATACGAAATATGCTTTGATTCTATTTTTTACATAAGTATTTAGAGAAAATTGTCCATATATTAAAAAAATATCTTTACAGTAATTGTGTTATCTATACAAATAAATTTATGGAGGTATTTAAGTGAAAGAGGTGTTTCCTCTGTAAAAAATTAAATGGAAATTCTAACGAAATCTTTCGATTTTCAATAATTAAAGTAAAATTCCGTAATTAGTTTCCTTATTGGGCTATAATTTGAAGTTTGTTTCAGAGTCCAGACGAAATTGATGAATTTAAAAGATTAGTAACCTTTTTTTCGGAATCCCTAAGAAAATACAGGAGCTGTTTTTAGGCTCTTCTCGTAGCTGGTCTCAACAATAATTGAAATTCACTTTATTCCAGATTTTTTATGATGCTCTTAGAGTGTATTAAATGTAAAAACTAAGCTTCAATTTTAGTTTTAACCTTTCTAACTGATCGTACAGTGACGAAGGTTAATACATGAAAAGTTGATGAATATTAAATTCAAGAATGACAAACAATTTGCTGTGTGATGCAGAAACTATTTTTTGCTTATATAGATGAAATAATGAAGATGAATTGAAAATCAATTCAAAGACATTAAATGAATGAAAATATAGATTCATTTATTTCCATTATAATTAGATACATTTAATCTGTTGCTACACAGGTCTAGATCAGGGTAACCACATTTTTACCAGATTATGAAGTCCCTGTTTCCGTAGTTACACACATGTTTAAAATGTATGAGAAATAGACACCAAGTACTATAATTCAGGGGAACAATAATAAATATCGATATTTCGTCGAAAGATTAATAGTTTTAATTACTTAAATCGAAATGTTAAGTTTGTATATTACTATGACATAATTTAATTGACACCATCTTTGAATATTCAATTAAAATTCACTAATTGGTATCTGTATTGTCATTTACTATTAACTTATTGGCATCTTTTTTAGTTACTACAAAAAGGCGGGGCTTATCCTAAGCAACGGTGCCATATCTCAAAATATTGACTGAAAAATCCACGGTTTTTGTAATTAATATTCTAACTGTATTCATAATTTGTTTCCCTGATAATACTTATAGTTCAGGTCTTAGTTTGGGGTCTACATCCCACTGGCTTAGGTTCTACTAACTCAGTCGTTGGCCTACTTAGTCAGTAGCTTACTGCCTACTTCTTCAACCTACTTCTAACCCCAACTGACAATTCGTCAAAACTGCATCCTACCTAAAATTTGTTTACCTTGTTTACCTACCTACCACACCGTTACCTATACCATCCAATAACACGTGCCCTATCAACTACTTACGTATCAGATTGTTTCCGTGCCTAATTATTATACTATTATCGACATTTCTCATATAGGTACAGTGTATTATTATCAACATTTCTCATATAGCTATAGGTTGTATTATTAGTAACAATTGTCAAATAGGTAGAGTCTATTATTATAAAGATTTCTTCTCATATAGGTAGGGTGTATTATTTTCAACATTTCTCATATAGCTATGTTGTATTATTAATTTATTAGTAACAATTGTCATATAGGTAGGGTCTATTATTATAAAGATTTCTTCTCATATAGGTAGGGTGTATTATTTTCAACATTTCTCATATAGGTAGGCTGTATTATTAGTGACATTTCTCATATGAAGGACGGTGTATTATTGTTAAGATTTCTTCTTATATAGGTAGGCTATATAAAATAGTTAATTTTATCCATGTTTTTCATTAACCCTTCTTGGTAAAATCTGTAATTTTGATATAAGTGATATAACTACTGAAACTCTAAATTAATATTAAGACAAATAACAACTAATGATACACATTATAGTATTTATTTATCTGAATAGATGAATTTTAGAAATTATTTTAAATATCATCATTATTATAATTACGAGTTAAATTTGAATACATAAATGATAATATCTTAAAAAGGCTAACTAGAGATATTTTCCCAGATGCTCTATAAAAATTGAGGTATTAATGGATTGTATTGCATTTACATTTGAATACTATTATTTTTTATATTTTATTAAATAACATTTAAGTGACGTCCTGTAAATAATATGTAAAATACGTCACTTTCTTGATTTATAAAAACCCTTTGATCAAATATAGTTAACTATAACATGGGAGCATACCAATGTATTTAATAGAATTTAAAAAGAACTACGAACCTTAATTTGATGTCATTATTATTATCATAATATCTCTATCACGGCTCTTCCATAACAGTCGCATGCCAAGCGCCTGAAGCAAGCAAACTGAAGAAAGCAACCCTACACAAACAGAACATGTTAAGACAGACAAATTAATTGTTCCAAGTTCTCTTCAGCTAATTCAAACCAAACAATATATGAATACACATTTATTATTTATATGTTCTTCACTTTTGGCAATTGTTAAAGGTTATTAAGTATTGCTTCAATTATATTTTGATGAAATATGCCAATTAGATGCTTTAACTAGATTTTCCCCAATTTTCTGTCAAGTATTCAATTTCTCCCCCATTCCCCCAAGCAGTGGTCGTTTTCCCCAGATATGGGGGAATTCCTCCGTCAGTGGCAGCCCTGAGCCATACTGCATACATAAGTGCCTCAAGATGTGGAACAAATAAAATTACCTAATTAGGTAGATTGGCTTACATTTTCAATGTCAAATTATCAGGAGACGAGTGATGTTCGATTAAACAAACTTATTTTGAGCTGATTCTCAACGTTATTAGTGATTTTTTGGAGCTAGATTTACAATTTAAACTAGATAGAGGTATCTCAAATCTCAACAGTCTAACAGATCTAAGGCAAAATAGAATGGTCTTGAAATATGTGCCGAATTAAGTGGTAATAAAGAGTTGAGAACCAAAAGCTAAGCGTAATGATCGGTACACACTTTTAAACCCTTTATAAAAACTGTCTGTAGAATCCAATATCTTCAAACAGATATAATTGTATATTTAAGTGAACCGTTTGGGAAATAGTTCGACGAAGTGTTTTATACTATATTCATATTCATAGCATAAGCTGTAGGGGAGAAGCGGGATCATTCGGACAGTTTTTGTTAAAAGCTGAATAATTCATAAACTAATCTGAATTTAACTATTTAAAGATTTCTGTTTGTAGATAAAACATCTTACCTCAATCTGTATTAAGACTGTTTTACAATTTAAACCTTCATTCGAAAGTTATAAGACAAAATGTAGGAGGGATTCAAGTGTCTGAAATCTCCTTCCTAGAGGAAGACTTCGGACAAGCTGTGAGAATGGTTTGGAGACAATAAATATGGGTGAAACAATTGAAATTTCAGTAATTAAATGATAGGATTGAATTTGGATCTACTAATTTAATTGAAGTAAACCATAATGACTTGTTATTCACAGTAATAATTCATCGTATTTGATATTTTTTCATAATTATAATGATTGAACATTTATTTCCAACAAAATGTAGATGAGAAATGATTCTTTCATTAATTAGCTATATATTTAAAAAAAATTATATAACTATTTCCGTTTATTTTGGGTATAAATATTTCCTTTTTCTTGGAGTTACGCCACATTAGTAAATTAAATCTTAAATATTTCATCGCCTGTACGAACCACTTACGTACGAACCATCCTAGTTTTGCCAAACATTCTGTTTCAGAATTACATATACAGGCTAGGGCCTGATCATCTGTTTTCGGTTTTCTATTCAATATTAAAAATTTATGTATAGGGAAGAAAAAATACATTTCAATGAATAACAAAGATTCTATCAATTTATTGTTTTTTTAGTTATGCTAATTTTAATATAAAAATATCTAATCAAACTGTTTTAAACATTTCATTTTCAAGAAAAGTAGGTTTAGTATTTTAGATAATATTTACCTACCTTTATACGTAGTTTTGTATCCAAAGCGAGACAATTAATAAGTGCATCACACTATATTTTTAATGCACTTCCAACAACATGTAATTAAGGTTGCAAGAACACTAAGGTACCAAACATTTAATCTTGAAATAAATTTATTTAATTACTACTATATATTTTTTTATTAAACGGTAAATGGCTTCTTGTTCGTTAACACAGATTTTAGTTTATAACTATTTTATCAATATTCAAGATGCAATTTTTTTTTAATTCC
>CANNZV010005180.1:0-30292 GCA_947561585.1 Caprella mutica | reverse complement strand
AGCACAAACTTTAGTTTGTTCGGGATATAAGGGACACGAAAAAAATAAATTTACATATTGTCGGCATAATCAACGAACAAAACGGTTCACTTCAAGAGACTTTGTTGATTATTCCGACTTTAAAATATGTAAATTTATTTTTGTCCCACTACTAAGTCTTTAGACTTGGATAAAAAATAAATAACCTATCTTAAAGCTACAACCTTATTCCATACACAATCCCAACATACCTCAAACAAGTTATAGTTAATAACTATCAGCGATGATACCGATTATTAGGAAAAATAAGTTTTAGTTTTTGGTAGTCAGGGCTTAACCAAGTGTGCGGATGATTTATCCAATGAGTTGCTACTTTTGCTTTTACTACGTTATTGATAGTATAATTCACTGCCCCCAAAAAGTGATGATAATTTCGAATATATCGGTCATGATAACTAATGCTCCAAAACTTTCCACTTTTACCTAATATTTTATTAGCTCTAAAGCTACTTGTACCTTTTATTAACTTCATTACTCTAGAAAGGTTAGTATAATTTTCAATATCAAAAGGAGTATTATTTACTAGTTGAATAGAAAAATCCAAGACAAGATGGAGATGATTAGGCATTAGTGTGTAGCTAATTAAATTATAAAATACACCATCATATTTTCTAATTTCCTCTTCAACTATATTAGCAATTTCTGGAATATCAAGATAAGTAGGACCATTTAAACAGGCATCTAATAACTTATCAAATTCATAAAAAAAAAGTGCGATGAATAAGATAGACTTGCTTGTCTTTATCTGGTGGATTATTTATCTTAATAGCTGCAATTTGTTCATCTCTTATAAGCTGTAATTTCTTTAAGACAGCTTTAGGTACAGAACCATTTAAATGGGTGGTGATAAAAAAAGTAGCCCCTACTCTGTGAAAATGTGGCAATCTTCTAGTATGCTCTGTTTTAGGCTGTCTTTTCATAATTATTTTATCATACGAATTGGTAGGACAAATTTTAGTTTATTGAGGACGCTAACCTTTAGGCTTAGACTTCAGTTCTCAGCAAGTCTGAAGACTTGTATCCCGAACAAACTAAAGTTTGTGCTACCGATAAGCCAAATTTGTAGTGTAAGTCGAGTCGAAAAACTACTCGAACTTACACCCAAACAAAATGACTTATTATCACAAATTTTGGACTTTGTTTCTTTAGCGTGTTTAGAATTAGGAGGTTGCCTTAAAGCAGGCAACCTCGCAACTTATTAAAAGGGAGTAACAGCCTCTTTCTCTACGGCTACATCAAATTCGCCTGCGGTATTCGGCTTCTTACCTAATAGCTCAAAATCACTCACTCTAATTTCTGTTACATATCTTTTGATACCATTTTTATCATCGTAACTACGATTAACTAATTGACCTCTGACAGCTATTTCTCGGCCTTTTGTCAATACTTTTTCCATGCGTTCTGCTAGTTTTCCCCAACCAACTAAACGGTGCCAAGTCGTCTGGTCTACATATTCGCCTTGTGCGTTTTTGTATGCGTCTCTAGTAGCGATATTTACACTTGCTAAAGTAGTTCCACTATTTAATTTCTTAACTTCTGGGTTGCTACCTAAGTGTCCAATTAACTGTACTGAATTTCTTAAACTGTTCATAATCGAAATCATTTTTTAATACTGGAAGGCACTTTATTTTGACTTTCCAGCGTGGTTTAATAATAAGTATCGAGTAAATAATAAATTCCTTGATACTAATAAATTCAAAAACGCCAACGTTAAATTTTGTTGACAATGCAAAGCTAAGGACACCTGCAAGTGCTAGCCGTATAATTTACGTTTACATACGTTTGTAGCCGTTTGTAGCCGTTTGTAAACGTTTACAAACGGCTACAAAAATTATAACTTATTGATAAACAACTAAATACACATTTAACTAGCTTTGAGGCTATTTTACATTTTTTTCATAAAAATTATCAAAAAAAGTTGGACAGAATAGAAAAATCACTAAAAATGAACTAACTTCAAGATAGATTTTTTTTAAAAGCAATGTTTTTCTGCACACCCTTCTGACATAAATCTATTGACAAAATGATTAAACCAAAGAAATTAAAACAAGGAGATAAAGTCGCAACCATTTCTCTATCTTGGGGCGGAGCAGGAGAAATTCCTTATCGCTACGAAGCGGGCAAAAAACAATTACAAGAAACCTTCGATGTAGAAGTCGTCGAAACCAAGCATGCACGCAAACCAAATGATTGGATTTACAAAAATCCACAAGCGAGAGCAGAAGACTTAATGGAAGCCTTACAAGACTCAAGTATCAAAGCCATCATTTCTAATATTGGAGGAGATGAAAGTGTGCGCACTTTACCCTTTATTGATTTTGACATCATTAAAAATAATCCTAAAATTTTTATGGGATACTCCGATACCACGGTTACCCATTTTTGTTTTTACAAAGCAGGCGTCACCTCCTTTTATGGCACTTCTATTTTGACAGGATTTGCAGAAAATAATGGTATGCACCCTTATCAAATCCAAGACATCCAGCAAAGTTTATTTTCGAGTAAACCCGTTGGATTAATCCAACCGAATATCAATGGCTGGACTTCTGAATTATTGTCTTGGGCAAATCCTAAGAATCAAACTATTTCCAGAAAATTAGAAGCACATACAGGTTGGAGATGGTTGCAAGGGACTGGAAAAGTACAAGGTCAATTATTAGGTGGCTGTGTAGAAGTTTTAGAAGTACTAAAAGGCACTGCTGTGTGGGTTGCTCCAGCAGATTGGTCCAATAAAATACTATTCTTAGAAACCTCAGAAGAGAAAATGTCGCCTAGTGCGTTCTTGCATGTTCTAAGAAATTATGTAGCTACAGGTATTTTTGCTAATATTAAAGGATTATTACTAGCACGACCTTATGATAATTTACATTGGAAAGCATATGACGAGCTGCTGCTAAAAGTAATTCGAGAAGAGGAAGGTTTGTCAGAGTTGCCTATTATTACCGGAATGGACTTTGGACATACTGACCCTGTTTTTACGATTCCTTTCGGTGTAATGGCGGAAATTGATTGTGACAAGCAAACTTTTTCAATCATTGAAAATGGCGTGATTGATTAAAGCAAGGTGTAATGATTAGAGCGTGTCTAAATTAGTGGTAAGATAAAGCAGTATTTCAAAACAAAACAATTAAAATGAAAAACCTAATCCAATCCTTAGTTTATTTGGGGGTAATTGCACTGCTATTAATTGCTTGCAATCCTGAGTTCACTAATAAAACTAAAGAGCGCCCTCCAAATGTAGTCGTCATCTTTATGGATGACATGGGGTTTGGAGATTTAAGTAGTTTTGGTCATCCAACCATCGAAACGCCTAATCTCGACCGATTGGCTAGAGAAGGACAAAAGTGGACTAATTTTTATACTGCTTGTTCTGTTTGCTCACCCAGTCGAGGTGCTTTACTGACGGGTCGTTATCCGATTAGAATCGGCTTAGGTCCGACCAAGGACAACAAACGAGTATTCTTTCCAACCTCTACAGGAGGTTTACCTGCTAAAGAAATTACGATAGCTGAAATACTGAAAGAAAAAGGTTATGCAACGGGCATCGTTGGCAAATGGCATTTGGGTCATCTCCCCCAACATTTACCAACTACCCAAGGATTTGATTCTTACTATGGGATACCTTATAGCAATGACATGGATGCGGTAGAATGGAGCTTAGCAGCGTTTTTTAGAGCACCAGATATTAATAATTGGAAGGTACCTTTAATGCAAGATACCAAAATCATCGAGCGACCTGCCGACCAAACCACTATCACCAAACGATATACCGAAAAAGCAGTTGAATTTATCAACAAAAATAAAGACAATCCTTTCTTTTTGTATTTTCCCCACTCTATGGTACACACACCGCTTTTTGCTTCCGATAAGTTCTTGAATACGAGTCCAAGAGGTTTTTATGGTGATGTGATGTCAGAAGTAGATTGGAGTGTGGGACAAGTCATCAAAACATTGGAAGATTTGAAGTTGGATAAAAATACGTTAGTTGTTTTTACCTCCGATAACGGACCGTGGTTATTAATGAGAGAACATGGTGGCTCGGCAGGTTTATTGACCAATGGAAAAGGGACAACTTGGGAAGGCGGTATGCGGGTGCCTGGGATATTCTATATGCCAGAAACGGTGCGGCCTGGGACTATTACTGACTTGGGTTCGACGTTGGACTTACTACCAACTATTGCTAGTTTAACGGGGGCAAAAGTGCCAACTGACCGTCCGATGGATGGCTTCGATTTAATGCCTGTTTTGACAAAAAAAGAAAAAAGTGCTAGAGACCACTTTATCTACTATCGCATGCAAGATATTTACGCCGTTCGAAAAGGAGATTATAAAGCACATTTTATTACCGAAACTTGCTATACAAGAGATAATCAAAAAACGGTGCTAGAAAAACCACTTTTATACAATCTGAATCATGACCCTAGTGAAAAATATGATAAAGCGGATACTGAAACTGCAATCTTGAAAGAAATAGTTGACTTGGCGGAAAAATATAAAACAGAGGTCATGGCAACTGCAAGTGAATTGGACAAAGTGGAGTAATTTAGATTGTTGGGGCAATCCTTTGTGGTTGTCCCTACGAAGGTCAATATTTTCAAAAAATAGTAAATAAAAACATGCTCCACAACTACAAAAACATTATCTGGGACTGGAATGGCACTTTATTAGACGATTTAGATTTATGCCTAAACATCGCTAAAGGAATGGTCGCCAATCATAGAAATACGCCGCTAAGCTTAGCTGAATATAAAAACGCTTTTGGCTTTCCAATTACTGGTTACTACGAAAAAGTAGGAATTGATTTAGAAAAGGAATCTTTTGAAGTGTTGACAGATACCTTTATCAGTCAATATAATGAAGGGGTTAAAAAATGTGATTTACACGATGGGGTGTTTACTATTTTAAAACAACTTAAACAATTACAAAAAGACCAGTATATTTTAACAGCCGCTCATTTAGATATGGTGCATCCATTACTAAATCGTCATGACATTTATAAGTATTTTAAAGTCGTAGAAGGTGTAGATAACTTTAAAGCAGAAGGAAAAATAAAAAGAGGTGTTCAATTGGTTCACAATCATCAAATTGATAAAGCGCAAACGGTTTTAATTGGCGATACTTATCATGACTTCGAAGTGGCAAGTGCGATGGGGGTTAATTGTATTTTGATTGCTAATGGACATCAATCGAAAGAACGGCTGATAGATGCGACAAATGGTAAAATTTCGGTTATTGACAAATTAAAGCAGTTGATTTAATAATCTTCAAAAGGCTTCCTCCTATATTTTATTTTGAAACACAATGGGGCACAAAGTCCACAAAAGAAATGCACAAAAGTTCTTAAAAATAGATAAACCATGAGCTGTCACTTATGCGAAATCTTAGAAAATAGTCCTTATCAACTCTATCGAGATGACCTAGCAACGATACTCCTAGACTACGACCCTATTTCCAAAGGACATATTACTAATCATTCCAAATCAACACTATTTAGATCTAGATAAAATGTCTCAAAAGGTCATCAATCATGTCTTTAAATTAGCCAAGGTATATGTTGACTTACTAAAAAAATCCTATCAACCTAAAGGATATTCCATGATGCAAAATGGTGGTGTATTTAACGATGTGGGGCATTTTCATTTACACGTGTTTCCTCGATTCAGTAAAGAAGAATTTGGTTGGACGTATGTGGAGGAAGTAGAACCTTCCGCTACAAAATATGAGGAACTAAAGGAACTTTTTGGAAAACATGGCCAATGAAGGTTTTCAAAGTAAAAGCAAATACATTTTTGGGATACGTCTAAAAGCAACAGATGAATTAATTGGTGGAATGGGATTACATCTCACCCCTCAATATAATCGGGCAGAATTAGGCTATTGGGTAGGTGTTCCTTTTTGGAATAAAGGCTATGCTACTGAAGCAGCAAGCGCTATTCTAAAATTTGGCTTTGAAACCCTCAAAATCAATAAAATATTTGCGACACACTTGGCAGAAAATCCTTCTTCAGGAAAAGTCATGATAAAAAATGGAATGATTAAAGAAGGCGAACTGAAAGACCATATTAAAAAAGGAGAAGTCTACCAAAGTATTTTTCAATATAGATTGACAAAGAGGGAATACGAAAATCAGTCAAAATAAAGTAAGTGCATGTCTAAAATTCTATCAATTGGCTCGAGTAACATTGAAATTTAGACATGATCTAATAACTACTTCTAAAAATCAGATTTACTTCAAAAAGTACGAGCTATTTCCTCTTAAATAATACTTACCTTTACTACTTCATTTTTGCAAATAAAACCAATTTCAGCAATGCAGTTTTTGAAAAGCCTACTTGTCCTAATTATTTGTCTATCTATTTCCATTAGCAGCAATGCTCAACAATCCACGGACGCTAACTTAGGAGAACGCCCAACTTCCAAAGCCGTTCAAATAGAAAAAGGACCAACTATTGATGGTGAAGTTTTGACAGACCCGCTTTGGCTTAAAGTAAATACCATGGGCGAAATGGTGCAAAATCAACCTAATTGGGGATTAGCACCTTCCGAAAAAACAGATATTCGCATAGCTTATACTTCTACTACTTTTTATTTATCTGTTGTTTGTTATGATGCCACACCTGAAGCATTAGTCGTTTCTGATGCACGTAGAGATGCGGACTTAGCAGGGACAGATGCCTTTTTGTTCATTTTAGATACGTACCATGATAGTCAAAATGGATTTGTATTTGGAACCAACTCAGTGGGTATCGAATACGACGCACAAGTGGATAATGAAGGGCAGGGTAACTTTAATAATAATCGACAGCAAGGTGGGGTAATCGGTGGATTCAACTTGAATTGGGATGCTTCTTGGGTGGTCAAAACAAAAGTAGGAGATTTTGGCTGGAGCGCAGAATTTGCGATTCCATTTCGAACCTTGCGTTTTAAGTCTGGTGAGAATACGACTTGGGGGATTAACTTTAGGCGGAATATTCGAAAGACCAATGAGATTAATTTTTGGTCGCAATTGCCTTTAGGTTTGGATATGAAGCGGTTATCACTCGCAGGAACTTTAACTGATTTAACTATTAAAAATCCAGGGAATCTAAAGGTTATTCCATATGCCTTAGGAAGAGTGGATAGAGATTTCACAGACGCCAATGGCGAAACAGATTTAGAAGCTGAAGTCGGCGTGGATGTCAAGTATAGCATCTCTCCAAGTATGACTTTAGATTTAACTTATAATACCGACTTTGCACAGGTAGAGGTAGATGACCAACAAGTTAATCTAGACCGATTTAATCTATTCTTTCCAGAAAAAAGACCTTTCTTTTTAGAGAATGCGGGCTTGTTTACTGTTGGTTCACCAGGAGAAGTAGATTTATTTTTTAGTCGTCGAATCGGTATTGCTGCAGGAGGTATTCAAACACCCATTATAGGCGGAGCGAGATTGTCGGGAAAAATCAATAAAACAAATATTGGTCTATTAAACATGACTACGGGCGATGTTCCAGATTTAGGTATTGATAAAAATAATTTTACAGTTGCTCGTATCAATCATCAAGAAGGACGATCTGGCATTGGCGCTTTATTTGCCAATAGAAGTGGTATTGGAGAAGGTATTTCTGGGGATTATAATAGAACCTTTGCTGTAGATGGTCGATTGGGTTTAGGCAAGAAAGCTAAACTCTCTGGTTACTTAGCTAAGACAGATACGCCTGGATTAGAAGATAAAGACCTTTCCTTTCAATTTAGGTCAGATTATAATTGGAATGGCTGGCGGATGTTTGCAGGCTACACGGAAGTAGGCGAAAACTTCAATCCAGAAGTAGGTTTTTTAGGTAGAGAAGGTGGCTTCAAAAAGGTAGAAGGTTTAGTGTTTTATACTCTGCGAGGAGATGAAAATTCTAGGTTTTTAGAAAACCGACCACATATTTCTTATCGAGGATATTGGGATGCACTAAATAGATTACAAACTAGTTTTTTACACGTAGACAATCACTGGGTTTGGAAAAATGCCTTTGAGGTTCATACGGGCGTCAACTTTACAACCCAAGGCGTTTATCAACCATTTGATATTTCTAAAGGCGTTACGGTGCCCGCAGGTACGTATGACCACGCAGAGTCTCAAATCGTAATTATCACCAACCCTAGTAAGCCTGTATCTATTAGCACGAGGCACGTCAACGGTGGCTTTTTTGGTGGGACTCGATTTGCCAATAGTGCCTCGGTTCGGTTAATCTTAGGCGATAAGTTTAATGCAGAGATTGGTTTCCAGCATAATGATATTCGATTACCTGGTGGTGATTTTATCGCAGATGTTTTTCGAACAAAATTAGCTTATTCATTTACGCCAAGTATCTTTGTACAGAGTTTGATACAGTATAATTCTGTGGCAGATTTTTGGTCGGCAAATATTCGATTCGGTTGGTTACAACAGGCGAATACTGGTTTATTTTTGGTATATAATGAGAATCGTGGGCAGCTATCTGATTTAGTTAGTGGACCTTTGAATCGAAGTTTCATCGTGAAGTATAGTCGGGTTTTCGATGTATTGAAATAAGGAATTTAATAATTATTTCAAGGGCTATTCGGTAGTTGCAGGATAAAATTAGAAAAATATCCGGTGTTGTTCACGGTTCTGAAATTTCCATTCCTTCATGCTTTGGTACTCACAAACAATGTTTGCCCATCCTTAATATCTGACTGTCGTTAGGCAAACTCCCTGAGAATGCCCCTTCTATTAATTTATTTTTCTTGCCTTTTCTGTTTATACAAATTCATAAAAAATTTCAATATTCCATTACCTTTTTAGCGATTCTAAGTAGTCAGTCAAGTTAGTAATGTCGGGTAGGTTTTGACATAAAATTTGTCGAGAACGAGGCAAAATTTCTTTGCATAGCCGTCGCTACGGAAATAAATTTTAACGAAGTTATCGGCAATATTTTATCAAAAGATACCGACAGTATTAACTGGATTGACTACTAAGGAACGGTGAAAAAATAAACTTACAATTTATGCTGCTTCTTTTGCCCTTATTTTCCAGCTTAAAAACAGTCATTACCTGCCTGCCGGCAGGCAAGGTATCAACATAACTCCTGTTTTTAAGCCGAAAACTAAGACCAAAACAACCTACCCTAAATTTGTAAATCTATTTCTACATCGTTCCTAAGGAACGTGATAAAAATAAAAGCTCTCAAACTTTATTTTCCACGATTTCGTCTTCTACTAAATTCGTTTTAAAATCTTTCCAAATGGACCTGAATTCTAAATTAAAAACATTTAAAAAATTAACAAGCTGATAATCAGACAGTTAAATGATTTAAATTTTAAAATAGTTTAATTTCAACAAAGGGGAAAAGAATAAATCAGCAAGGGGAAGCAGTTAAATTCTGATAGAAATTAATCGAAAATGTTTTTTTAAAATTATCAATTTTGTACCGTTAGTTTGTTTTATTGCTTGTTAGTCAACTATACTTTAGGGGAGTATTTTAATAGGGGAAAATGAGGGGAATGTATAGATTGCAATTGGTCAAAATTCATGCCATTCTAACCTTTTTACATTTTTTAAAAAAATAGAAAACAGATACCTCTCTTCTACAAATCGGTAAGAAAAAATATCTAACTGCTGTTAGCTTTCCTCAGAATGACCTTCTTATCAATTTATTTTGACTTATTTGATTCTTGCAATGCTTAAAAAATCGTTGAATTTAGACAAAATTCTCTATAAAATTCTACAAAATTTAGGTCTATCAAATTTTAAAAAAACTCCTGTAAATCAATTACTTATGAAAAAAAGATTACAAATTTTGAAAAAAAATAATTATAAACAGTTGATAATCTTCGATTTATAATGCACCACTAATGGTTAACCATAAATAAATACAATAGCTTTTTGGCTTTATTTTTGGATGAATATAACTTAGTTCTCAAACTTTAAATCATAATCCACTCTTTGGTCAATAGCCAAGACTCTAAATTAGTTATTCTTAATTTAGCTTTTCTTACCTATTATTAGATTCTACGACAAATCTCCTCAACAGGTGAAAAATTTGTCAAAGAAGATACTATTCTACATTATCTTTTCAAATGATTTTAGTCGAAACACCTCAAAGCTAAAATCATGAGAAAACTATTCTTTTTACTCAGTATTCAGTTTATACTCCTACAGGCAACAGCCTATGGGCAGTTCTTCTTTGCAGTAGAGTTGTTGGATGACAATGTCACCTATGAGGTCAAAGTACGGCCAGACGAATCCTTTCCAGCACCCACAAATTTCACTAGCTCAATCCAAGTAGTATTTACCGTACCTACTGGTGGCTTTATGCCAAGTAGTACTATCAACAATATCAATGGCAATTGGACGATATCTAGTACACACATAGCGCCCACAGAAAACCCTGGTTATGATTATATCGCCTTCGAACTGAGTGGCGACAAAGAAAATATAACTTACACTGCCGATGAAGAAACAACACTCTTTTCCTTTGAAAATATAGGAGAATGTACAGGTACATTGGATTTTATTACTAATGATGACTTGTTTTTTCCGCCTAATAGCGAAAATGTCAATATCGGAAATTTAATTACAGTTTTGGGAGCTGGATTTAGCAATGCATTTTCTGGAACTTATGGAACAGCTGCCACTTGTATCCTGTCCCAATCTGACAATAGCATTTGTGAACAATTAGACTCCATTATAATTACTCCTCCAAGTGAATGTGGATTGGTGGGTGGAACCATTCAAATATATGCGAATCCGGCAGGTAATCCCACCCTTAAATATTCTATTAATGATGGGGTTACTTTTCAATCAGAACCTCTTTTTACAAGTTTAACCTCCGCCAAAGCCTATGCCATTATCATTGCCAATGAAGAAGGCGACTCCTGTTTTAAAAGTCATGGCGTAGTAGAATTAGGACCTTCAACTGACGCTGTAATAATTAACACAAGTGCTACACCAGATAATTGCATGATGACAGATGGAACCATAAAGGTAGATGCCGTAGCTAGATTAGCCGGAACCATTTTAGAATACAGTATAGATGAAGGCACTACTTGGTTAGAGAATGATGGAGAGTTTACAGGGTTAGTTGCTGGCACTTATCAGCCATTGGTCAGAAGAAAAGGCTTGACTTGTCACGATGCAATAGAAGAAATAGTAATAGCAGCAGAATGTGCAGAGGACGGTGGCGGTGAGACGGGAACAGACCCCAACACAGATTGTCTATACAGGATGGCATTAGACGCCGTAGATGGAAAATTTACGGTTTCTGTTACTCCGACAGTGACTATTCCAGTACCTCAAAATATCACCCTAACTGCTTTGTTCTCTATCAAAGTACCAACAGGAACTTTCGAAGTGAGCAACTTTGAAAGTTTAATAGATGGGGCAAATTTTGAAGTTAGCAGACGCACCAATGCACCAGTTGAAGCGCCAGAATTTGACTATATCTCTTTTGGTCTAACTTCACTTACCACAAGAACTATTGAATATACTGCGGGAGAAAAATTAGCGCTATTTTCTTTTGACAATAGCAGTAATTGTATTGGAGAACAAGTCTTCTTAGTTGAAAATTTCACAGACCCATTTTACGGAAATGATAGCGTATGGGTAGGTCAACAATTAACTGTTGCTCAGACAGGTACAGATTTATCTATTATTTGCGCTGAAAGCAACAAAATTTCAGATTGTGGCGAAGTCTTAGACGACAACAATCCTGTAACTCCCCCAACGAATCTATCAAAAGACACCCTATACTTAACATTGCCTATCGATAAAACAACTAATGTCTGTTTGGAAGATGAATTAGATATCGCTAATGGAGCTATAGGTACTGTATCCTTGTGCAATGCAGGAGGTACTGTTATTACTACGCTTACAGATGGAAGCAATTGTTTCGACATTACTACCGATGACCACTTCAATCAAGGGGAGACTATTTGCATTATACATACAGATGCAAATAATCCAATGCTCTCAGATACAACCATTTTAATTCTTTGTCCTGGGGTAAGTCTAGGAGCAGACTTAGACCTATGTGCGGGCGAGACCATCACTTTAACCCCAATTGGCGGTACAGGAAATTTCAATTGGATTACAGACGGCGACATTAGCTGCACAGATTGTTCAACACCAACTATCACACCTACTACAACTACTCAATATATCCTAATGAGTACAGAAACAGGTAGTTGTTTGGATTCTGATACATTAGTGGTCAATATTATTGACCCGCCAACCATTTCAGAAGTAATGGCTACTCAGCCTACCAATTGTGAAGAAAATGGAGCAATTAATATCACAGCGAGTAGTGGATTAGACACACTAAAATATAGTATTGATAACGGGATTACTTTCCAAGATAATCCGCAATTTGAAAATCTAGGAGTAGGAGATTTTACAGTTATTGTAGCCAATGCAGATGAAACTTGTAATGCCGCTTGGCAACAAAGCATCCAGCTAATCATGGAAGGCGCACCAAGTATTGACAGTGTCAATGTGACCACCTCAAATACATGTAGAAATGAACAAGGAGCAATTGTAATCTCTGCTACAGGTAGTAATGCGACAGATTCAATAGAATATAGTATTGACGGAGGAAGTACTTGGCAAGGCAATGGAAATTTCGAAAATTTAGCAGATGGTAATTATGACATAGAGGTTCGTATCCAAGGTAGTACTTGTCATGCCACTTTTGATAACAATCCAATAGAAATTAGTCCACAAGCTGACCTAAGAATAACCACACCACCGGTCGACCAATTAATTTGTAGCGAAAGTGATAAAACTGTACAGTTAGAATTGAACGAAACCATTGCAAGTTTTAACATTAGCAGCGGGTCCTATGAAAATGAAAGCAGTACCGATAATATTTTAACTTTTACAGTAAATCCTACAGCTGAAGGGAGTCTTTATTCGGTAACCATAACTGGAGAAAGTGGATGTACAATTACGGAAGAATTCACTTTGACACAAGGAGAAGATACTGGACAATGGAATCCTATTATTGAAACTACTCCAGCTAGTTGCGGTGAAAATGATGGACGTATAAGTGTCGTCGTGAATGACGATAATAACGGATTTACTTTCTACTGGGAGCCTGACATAGCTTCGGAACCAATGAGAGAAGGTTTGAGCTCAGATTCTACCTATAGCTTAACTATTACCGGAACTTCTGGATGTACTTTAGTCTATGAAGCTATTAATGTGGGAACAACCTGTGAGCAAACCCCTTGCGATATTTTTACTGGATTGGATACATTAAATGCATTTGTTTCAGATAATCAGGCGTCGGCATGTATTCCTATTGCCGATTTGGACCTTTCTGAATATCAATTTTACATTGATGATGAATTACAACAAATGCAGTTCGGAGAATGTATGCTAACCTCCGTTTTTTATCCATACAAGGTACTTCTTGATATTGGAAATCCTCCGTTTACACTTACTACATGGACTATTAACAGTGATACCTTAAAAGATTATGAATTTAATACTATTGAGGAATTAGTGATAAAAATGAATCAATATGACTTCCAAGCAAATTGGGTGGTAAACGAAGATTTGGAAGTGATTCAAGGTTTTTCTACACTTAATGAATATGGTAGTTTAAATGTTCAACCTAATAGTTCTAGTCAAGTAGCACAACTAGAGTTGAACACGATAAATACCATGTTTCAAAGCATCATTTTAAATGATGCAAGAGACATTACTAAATATACATTGAGAGACTCCATGCAAAATTGTGAAGACGACCTATTCATAAAAGTTCAAGGATTAGACGATGGTATGGATCCGCTAATCTTAAATACCTTAGTCAATACCCCAATCATGAATCAATGCCTGAGTACAGGAGAGAGTGGTGTAGAAAATCTGACTATAAATATATGCAATGCCCCATCAGGAGGAACATTAAGTGGTATCGATGGAGATACAGATGAATGCTTCAATTATATTCCAAATGCAGATTTTGTAGGAAAAGACGTCTTCTGTTTAGAATTGTGTAGTGAAACAGTATGCGATACCACAATGGTGCAAATTACGGTCAACGAAGAAGGACTACAGTTCTACACTGGATTTAGCCCTAATAATGATGGCGTTAATGATGAATTTATCATTAAAAACATAGAAAACTATCCGTCAAATAGTGTTTTAATTTACAATCGTTGGGGAAGTAAAATATACAGCAAAGAAAACTATTCAAATAATGAAGGATGGGATGGCACTTTTGACAAAAAACTAGCACCAGATGGCATCTACTTCTATATAGTTAAGCTAATTCTCAATGATGAAGAACGAGTCTTTTCTGGACCACTAACGCTGAATCGATAAAAATGAATCAAAAAAATCTACTAATGTAATGTGGCATTTTTAAAATAATAAGAAAATAATATTGGTAATCCATGGGTAATATCAAATGCTTACTTTACGTATTAATGATAACATGCTTTAGCATTAATCTTTCTGCGCAAGTAAAAACGAAGATTGAGCTACTACCTGATAATACGACTTACCAAGTGTCTATTGCCATGGACAGAGACTTATCACCCCCTTTCAACATCATCATCAATTCAACACTGACAATCATGGCACCTACAGGGGGGCTAGATTTAATCAATTTAGCGAACATTAATGGTAGTTGGGAAAAGTCTTCGTTCGTTCAGGCTCCATCAGAAAATAATAGTTTTGATTATTATACCATTTCTTTAATAGGATTGATTGACCATTTGAATTTCATACAAGACGTTTATGCTCCAATTTTCACTTTTGAAAACAATGCTGATTGCCTAAGCGATATCACCTTTATTAATAATGTAACAGACCCATTTATCCTTAACAATACAAATATTAATGTAGGAAATTTATTTGTTGTATCAGGAATCGGTCCGTTTAACGCTTTTGATAATGATGGTTTTGAAGGCGCACCATGTCCTAATAAACTAGACGCTACTGCTTCTGCAACGCTTGGCACCTTAGACTGCTCGGACGATGTCACAACGATAGTGATAGATATACAAAGTGGTACAGCTCCTTTTAAAATAGTATCTACCAATACAACCACAGGAGCAGTTGATAGTCTCATATCCAACCAACTCAATACGCCCATTATACTGCAAAATATTGAAGGCGGAAGCCATACTATTCAAATTAATGATGCCAAAAACGGTAGCAGCACTTTGACAGAAGTAATAAATGCACCCGACCCGATTGACTTAGATATAGTCATTATGAATGCCAACTGTGAAAATAGTCGAGATGGAGCTATCGAAATCACAGCTATTAATAGAACTGGAAATATCAACTACGAATGGAGCACGGGTATCAACCAAACTAACAGAATTGAAAACTTAGAGGAAGGCACTTATATGTTTACAGTTACGGATGAAAATGGCTGTACACAGACAAAAGAAGCGATTATCAAAATAGATGGTTGGATAGATATTCAAGCAAATGCAAATGAAGTAAGCTGTTTTGGAATGAATGACGGAGCGATTGACCTTATAACAACCGGGAAAAATGCACCGTTCACTTATTTTTGGGAGAATGGAATAGACAGCGGCAATGAAAATAAGCTAACTGGATTAATACCCGGAATGTACCATATAACGGTAACAGATGCCACAGGTATTTGTACCCAAACAACTACTCTTGAAATAATAGAACCAGCAAAAATAACTGCCTCCGTGCTGGTCGATAGTGCTGCTTTATGCGAGCTAGAAACAGAAAGGATTATCACCGTTGACCAAGTAACCAATAACAGAGGAGCGCTCAATTACTCCCTAGACGGAATCAATTTTAGCACCAGCAATCGCTTTCTTGTCAATGCAGGTGAATCTTATACCATTACGGTAGAAGATGCGGCAGGATGTAGCGCTGATATCGACGTAACTGTTCCAGCGCCTTCTGGCTTATCCCTTACTTTACCCTCCGATTTAACCTTAAACCTAGGAGAGGACTTACAATTAGATGCAGCATATGCAGCCACTACTGAGGTCAATTTCGATTGGTCTCCAACAGAGGGCTTGAGCTGTACAGATTGTCCCAATCCTGAGGCCACACCTACGAGTACTACTACTTACACACTTAAAATAAGCGATGACAATGGATGCGTCAAAGATGCATCCGTCATCGTTTATGTATCTACCTCCCGAAGCGTGTATATTCCTAATATTTTTAGCCCAAATGATGATGGGATAAATGACTTATTTAATATTTTCACAAGCAGAGATGCGCTGTCCGTCAATTCTTTACAAATTTTCGATAGATGGGGAGCTCAAGTATATAAGTCACCAACGAATATACTACCAAGCAGTGGTGTAGACGGTGCAATTACAGGAGAAATTATCCATACTTGGGATGGCACTTTTGATGGCCACTTAGCACCCAATGGAATCTATATATTCTTAACAGAAATTACTTTTATCGATGGGGAAACAGAAATTTTCTCTGGAGAAGTAACTTTATCTAGATAATATAGGAAAGGTAATAAGATTGAATTTACATCTTTCAGCCCTCTGGCAACTCAGCCTTTCAGCTTTCTTACCAACTGCTTCAATCGACCTACCAAAAACTGCTTTGTGCTTATTTTATAGACCGTCATATATGGCTTATATACTCCGCCAAATTTTCGATAAAAAGATTCTATAGCTGGAATCATCGAGCCTTCAAAATCAAATAAATCTGATTGCTCTTTTGCCAATCTAATCCCTTCATAAATTAATAACTCGTTTCCACCTCTTTGGATATATTTTTTATCCATTCCGCTCAAAATCAAAGTAGTCACCTTAGGCGTCAATAATAAACCAATCGCCGCCATCAATTGACCTGATTCATTTTTAATACCAATTATTTTTAATATTTTCAACGCTCGTAACTGGTCGCAATAAGATTCAAAAAAAGAAGGGGAGAATGGAAATTTATTCGCTTTCTGCAAAAAGGTCTGTTGACATATTTCATAAAACGCAGGAATATTAATGTCCGTAGTCAACTGGTAGTTTTGTTTCTGCGCAAACTTAATTTCTGACCGCAATTTGCTGTGAAATTTTTCTTCCAACTCTGCCAAAGATTGGTCCTTAAGCTTTAGCCAATAAGAATACCTCAATCGGTTATCAAAATCATTTTTATAAAAAGGTAAATAAGTCTCAAAATTTGGGTGGAAAAAATATTCAAAAGTCGGTAAGTGATTTAAAGCAGATAATAGTAGCTCGGTGGCTTTTCTACGTTTGGTCTCTTGAGTATAGCTATTTCCCTCAAAATCAGTATAGTAAACGCCTAAATATTTTCCTAAATAAGGATTGGCATAGTCGTTACGCCCATTCTTAGTCAATGCAATACCCGCTAATATGATACCTCCATCCAACACGGCTAGCAACTGAAACGGACATTGCAAGGCCTCCAAATACCAAGATTTAGCATAGATAGCACCCTGCGGCGATTTTTCTACAAAATCATTCCAAAGTGCATATTCTGCGGAACTTAAATATTGGAGTTCACTCATAATCTGGGTGATGAAGTGGTTAGGTAATCAAGGTCGATAAGATGATGGGGTTTTATGCTGCTTTTCTACCAACCTACCTAAACAAATTATACCGTAAAATACAGTAAATCGCTCGAAAACCATCCTTCCAGTTTATCTTCTTTCCCTCCTCGTAGGTACGACCGTAATAAGATATCCCCACTTCATAAATTTTGATACCAGGAATACGGGCAATTTTAGCGGTTACTTCTGGTTCGAAACCAAATCGATTTTCTTGCAGGTGGATTTTTTTAATAATATCTGACCGAAATAATTTATAACAGGTTTCCATATCTGTCAAATTTAAATTGGTCAGCATATTGGATAAAAAGGTGAGGATGCGATTGCCTATGGTATGCCAAAAAAACAGAATCCGATGCGGTTTACTGCCCATAAAGCGAGAACCATAAACCACATCTGCATTATCATAAAAGATGGGCTGAAATAATTCATTAAATTCCGTCGGGTCGTATTCCAAATCTGCATCTTGCACTATCAGGTAATCGCCTGTTGCTGCTTTAATACCTGTATGAATAGCCGCCCCTTTCCCTTTGTTTTTTTCATGATGGGCTAATCGAATAGCTGCTTGCGGATTATCTTTAATATAGTTTTTTACCAACTCAAATGTCCCATCAGAAGAACAATCATCTATAACAATAATTTCCTTACTTATCCCATGGACTAATTCTACTTTTAGCACCCTATCGAGAATAGAGACGATAGTATTCGCTTCATTATAAGCAGGAATTAATATACTTAAGGAATTTATCATATTTTTATTGCAAGCTCAATATTACTGCTTGTCGGTAAGAAATACAAATATTTTAGGCGTGCCTTTTTTGGATAGTTAATCTAAGGGGTTTAGAAATAAATAGACTACGTAAATTGACGTAGTTATTTTTAGTTCAAGCAAGGCGCAAAAAACGGAGTTATGCCTTTGCATAATGAGTATTTTTGCAACGTAGCATGGGCTAAAAAGAACAAGCTCAAATGCGTAGGTTATATTTTTCTAAAGCCCTAACCTTGTCATTTGTGGCTTTAAAATTACTGGACAATAGGAAATCTGGTAGCACAGGATTCATCCTGTCCCTTATACAAGTCTTTAGTAGTAAGATAAAAATAAATTCAGATTCTTTAAAGTCAACGAATTAAGATAAGTCGTTTAAAATGAACCACTTAGTTATCTTATTTCATTGACGAGAATCTAAATTTATTTTTATCGCGTTTCTTAGACTTGATGTATCTAAATTTATAATCAAAATAATTGACAACTCTATAAAATTAAGTTTGCTAACCTAAAGGTCAGCGTACCGAACAGAATAAATTCTGTGCTACCAGATTAATTTGCCCCTCGACAAAGTCGAAAGCCTATCCCCTTTCTCAACATTGGCGCTGTATTCAAACGAGTAGTTGTACGAGCTGCCGTGCCAGGCAGGTCAAAACCGCCTCCACGAGTTACTCTTTCCGTTCCCGTCTCTACTCCTTTTGGATTAGTCGATAGTGACGCCGTTTCATAATCTCCTAACCAATTCCAACACCATTCTTTCACATTTCCACTCATATCGTATAGAGCTAAAGTATTGGCTGCAAAACTTCCGACTGTTATTGGTTGCCCTCGGTCAACCCCCGCAGCTATGTATGGCGCAGTATTGACGGCTGTTCCATTAAAATTGACTTGGTCAGGATTTATTTGATTCAGGCCATTTCCAAAACGAATATTTTGTCCACCTTGGCGTGCTGCATATTCCCACTCTGCCTCGGTAGGCAGTCGATAACCATTCGCTTCCCAATTTGGTGTAACTGTCCATTTTAAAGTATCATTTTCATTGAGATTACCCTCATCTTTTGCTATTTTATCAATGGTATAAACAGGTTCATATCCATGTTCTGCACTCAGCCAATTGCAATATTCAATCGTCTCATACCAACTAATCTCCGAAACAGGCTGCTGACCTCTCCCCCATCCATTATCTGGGCTCAATTGGACTCTTTTGGCTTTGGTAAAACGGTCATATTCTTCGTAGGTGACTTCATAAACTCCTAAATAATAACTGTTTAAAGCTACGGAGTGTGTCGTCTCATTTAAATTTATTTTATCCCCTAAAATATCCCCCATCATGAACGTATCCGCAGGAATCAATTCCATTTTAGGAATTGGTGTCTCAAAACTGAAAGGCGTAAAGGCTTCTCTAGTCTCTATAATCGTTGTCAATAAATAATCGAGCGAATCAAAAGCGGCTTCTCCGTCGGACACTGCGGTAATATCAGGTGAACCAACCGCATCCACAAATTCTTTTGGCAAAGCAATTAAATCAATTTTTAAGGTGATTTCTTTATGATTATTCAAATCTAAAATTTGAGACAATGGCTCATAATAATCTCCCACAAACCGAATATTAATTTGGTCATTTATCACCGATTCATCTGTCAATTCCAAATCAAACTGGCTATTTTCTGCCGTTCCTTCTAATTGGTTATTAATATAAATGTTGACTTGTCCGAATACATTTTTACGGGTTGCTTTGTCTTTCAATGCTCCAGCTATTTTATATTTCACGACCTCTTTCACTTCTGGAGTTAGATAAATAGGCGCAGTTAAGGCATAGGTTTCTCTATCTACTTTTTCTAAATCAAAACTATCCGTTTTAGATAAATAATCAATCCGTCGAATATTCAAAGAAACCCTTGCCGCATCAATTGACTTTTTAGCAATACTTAAAGCAAATTGCCCCGACGAATTAGTAGCAGCTGATTGTCCTAAATAAGTAATCTTGGCATTGGCAACTGGTCTTTGGGTCGTTGGGTTTAAAACTTGCCCTTGTAAACTGACAGATTTAATTTGATTTTTCAAACACCATCTTACAGCTTTTTGTATCGTCACATCTAAGCTATCAAAAGCGACTGCTCGGTCAAAATTATAGCATACTTCATCTCTCAATGCAGCTTTGGCTTCTGCATCGTCATCTACTTCCCCGCCTTTGTCAAATAATTGAACGCCCTTGTTGTAATAGATGGCGCCAATATTTCCATAAAAGGCTTTTATAGATGCTCGTAAAGGGGCTACATCTGATTCGTCTCTAGATAGAACTGCATCAAATATTCCTGTACCCAATGATTTCTCCACCAAATCCGCCAAACTATCTACTGCTGCTGCATTTTCTGCTTTGATGGCGTCTCTAGCATAATATTCGTTCAATAAAACACGGTCTTGTGGTTGGTCTATACAGAGAGACAGCGTTGTTCCTTCATAGACATATGGAATAATTTCTCCTTCGCAATTGTCCCATTTCTCTGGTAAATTCCAAACAAATCCAGAAAACAATAACCAAAGTGGCAATAATAATAGCAACACATCCTTCCAAAAATCCTGCATGCCTAAATTAGGAAAACCTAATTTCTTCAAATACTGTCTCCATTTACTTGGAATCAAAAAGTCTAGCAGTTGCTTTTTACGCGTCAACTTTTCTATAGCAGGAATCTTTGCATTTTCAGTCAGTTGCTGAGTTGTCGCATCTTTTTCTTTTGACAATAAATCATTCAGCCCAATAATCACTTCTTTGCCTAATGCAGCTTCCTTATTGTTAAAAGTTGTTCCTTCTTCAAAAAGCTGATTAATGGCGGTCGTTAAAGTAGTATATAAATTAGGGTATTTTTCTTGTAAAAATTGAATTAATTCTTCTCTGTTCGTTTTAGGGATTGCCCCTTCTACAAACCATGATTGATTGGCTATTTCAAATAAATTTTCTATCGCTAATAGTTCGGGTTCATTTTGTGCATCGGCGATTATTTGTCCCAGTCGCAGCGTTAAATTCCAATGCAAACTAGGATAAATCGCACATGCTGCCATCCAAAGTACAAGGGATTCGGAATAGGATTTTTCTAAAATGGGAAGTGCTTGCTCCGCATTGCTATTGCTCGTACTTAAATTGTTGGCAGTATTAATCGGCGCTATGACACTATTATCCAACAAAAAATTCAATCCGCTAATCGTTGCAGGAATCGGCGTAAACGATTTTTGTTTAGCAAAAGCCGAACGGGCTTTATTAAAATGAATCAAGGGTAAAATGACCGCTGATTGTTCCCAATCCTTAAAGGCAGTTAGCCAAGAAGCACGATGCCCTCCGTTGGCTAAGACCAATAATTTAGATTGAAAAAATTGTGCCTGCAAAACGCTCGGCTTCAGTCCGTCTTTATTGTTTTCATTCACACAAAGTCCAGATGCGCCATTCCAATAGAACCGTTCAAAGTGGACTTCGTTGGCTTGAAAATACTCATGAATCAAATCAAACAAATGGGCTAAATGAGAATTCGATTGAGGGGCATCGATGAGTAATAAATATTCAGCAGGACGGGTAGGTGTTTTATATTGAAAATTAACCATGCCTGCATTGTGTACAGTGTGGTTAATAGTTTTCGGAATATCCAATCGTTCAAAATCATCTGGTGTCCGTTGTCTAAATTTATTCAATAAACGGAAAAATACTTCCCCTGAACGGATGGACTCCAATAACGCTTTAGGCAAACCGAATATAGGAGATACCTCTGCCGCAGTTTGTGGTTGGGCAATTAATTTCTTTCGCTTTTCATCCCTTGCCAAAAGTATTTTAACCAATAAGGCAGTAAATAGCGTAATCAACAAAATTTTAATCAGCTTCGCATTTTCTTGATAAAATTTCTCCAAGGCTGTCAATGGCGGAATCGCCAAATCTCGAATATCATTTGGAAATGGCAGTTCTCTAGCAGCAAACAAAGGCGTCGCTACAGGTCTAACTTTCTTCTGCAACACCTGTCGAATAATCGTATCTAAAGGCACACTTCTAATCGTCACAAAATATTCTGTCTGCCACACGCCCCCATTAATATCCGTCAATTGCACCCTAAAAGTATCGCTCCCAACCGTATCTTTTGCAGTATATTCTAAGCAAATATCTTTTAAAGCATAGGTTCCTAAATTGTCATCAATAGCTATCGAGTTGGTTACTTCCGATTGCACTATCTGAGGGCGAGCACCTAATTTGTTTTGTTTGATACAAACCGATTTCGTTTCATTAGGACTGAGTTGTAGGTAGGTTGCATCTATGGATTCCGTCAATTCTTTTGCTGCCACCTGACTAGGCGAAAAATATCGATATACCGCATATAAGCCAATCAATACGACCAACCATGGGAATAATTTTCTCGCCCAATTAGTCGCCGTACTAGCAGGGGCGACCTCCGCAGCATTCATTGCTTCCACTTCCGCTTGGCATTCATCGTATAGCTGATACGCCAAAGCCTGTTCCTCCTCATTGGCAGCGACCAATGGCACGAGCAATGTTTTCAATTCGCCCAAAGATTTATCCTCAGGCAGTCGCTCTATCATTTTTTGCCATTGCAAATACTGCTCCGTGCCGAAAATAAATCCTTCCGCTTCAAGCCTACTGATAAAGGCTGAAAAAAATTGATATTTTATTACTGATTGCTGGATGATGGGTTCTGATTACTGGTTACTGAATGCTGGTTACTGGATGCTAGATTCTGGATTCTGGATTCTGCCTACTGCAATCTGCCTCTAAGTTTCGCCATATCATCCTTTGTTTTTGCCAAAACTGCATAGGACATATTCAACTGTTCTTGTTCAGTATCAGATAGATTTTCGAGGTTGTTTAATTTATTGGTATCAAATTTGAGTTTCTGTAAAAGCAATGCCCAATGTATTAATTCAGCCGTTGCAGGTTTTTTACGCAAATCAGCAATAGCGCGAATGCTTTCAAAATGACGAATCATCGCTTCTAAATTGGCAGTCGACAATCCTTTAGTTTTAGTTTGTAAAATAGCTAATAACTCGGCGCCATTCGGGAACGGAATATGATAAAAAGCAACCCTACGCAAAAAAGCATCAGGGAGATTTTTTTCTGAATTAGATGTCATGATAATAATTGGCTTATTGGCTTCGGAGGCTTTATAGGTTTTTCCTATTTCAGAAACAGAAAAAGTTAAATCTTCCAAAGCTGCCAAAATATCGTTGGGTAAATCACGCGGCGCTTTATCAATTTCGTCAATCAAAACCACAAATTGCTGGTTCTCCTTAATCGCTTTTCCAAGACCTTGATATCTTACAAAACGAGATTCAATAGCATCGGCATTGAGTACTTCTTTGCTGGTTTGACTATACTGAAAATGCCCTAAAGCATCATATTTATAGAAAATATCTTTGACAGTAGAACTCGTTTGTGCATTAAAAATCAGGGGCTTTCCCAGTTTAAAAATATGCGCAATGTGATGCGCCAAACGCGTTTTACCCGTTCCAGGTTCGCCCGTTAAAAGTAACGGCAATCCTAAAGTTAAAGACACATTGACCGCATCAATAAGTCCTTGACTTGGCAAATAATTACTGGCTTCGTTCAAACTAGCATCTCGTGGAATCGCAGGTAAGTCTCGTTGAGTGCTTTTAGAGTATAGATTGAAAGACATGATATCTGGTTTGCAGTGAGTAAATAGCGCATTCCCACTTATTAAGGTATTGCTAAAATGCGATTAAAAAGTAACCACAAAAATAAACATTACGTCAAAATAGTATATAAGGTTGTCAAGTGTCGAAAAGAAAATTGGTTTTTGAATAAATTGAGAAAAAGCCAGAAAAGGAAATTGGCAAATCAATGAAAAAAGTCCTAATTCAATGAAGGTTGGAGTAGGAAAATATCTGATTATAAGGTTTTGCGGTAATAGCTTATATTTTCATTATATGCCGTCTCTACGAGACTCCAAAATAAGTTTCAGCATTTTACCAATATATCTATCGTACCTAAAGGCACTTTTAAGGCTCGTTAGAGTCGACATATTGGTAATTTAATGGCTATTTCTATTTTTTAAAGTCTCGTAGAGACGACATTTTGACTACTCACCGCAAAACGTTACAATAAGGGAAATGTTAAAATCTGCAATATTTTTTTAATAGGCTTTAATAAATAGTTCACATTTAATTTATTGGCAAAGCAGTATCTTTGTAGAGCAATATTCGTTTTTGAATTAAAGAAAGCAATAAAGTTGATAAATTCATCAATTTTGAAAACCTAAAAGATTATGATAACCAACATTAATCAATTAGATTTTAATAAAAAATATACCTATGCGGATTATCTAACTTGGCAATTCAAAGAAAGAGTGGAATTGATTAGAGGTCGTATCTTTAAGATGTCTCCTGCACCTAATATGTATCATCAGAAAATCTCTGGAAATTTATATGGGCTTATCTGGTCTTTCCTAAGAGGAAAAAAATATCAGGCTTTCTCTGCTCCTTTTGATGTACGTTTACCTTTACCGCCTAAAAAAAGGAAAGGGAACAAAATAGATACAGTAGTTCAACCAGACATCACCGTTATTTGTGATGAAAACAAATTAGACCAACAAGGTTGTATTGGTACACCAGACATAGTAATAGAAGTGCTTGCTCCTGGAAATACCAAAAGAGAAATGAGCGATAAATTCACCCTTTATCAGAACGCCAAAATACCAGAGTATTGGTTAGTTGACCCAGAACATTTATTTGTTATCATCTATCAATTAAATAAAAAGGGGAAATATATTAGTGGTGCTCCTTACACCAATGAAATGAAGATAAAAAGTGAAATTCTTAAAGGTTTGGTTATTGATTTAACCGAAGTTTTTTAGAGCATGGCTAAATTTCCATGATTGAGCGAGAGTGAGGAAACCTGCCTATGCCGGCAGCAGGTTTTGTTTTGTACTAGGCAAAAATTTTTAGCATCCTTTTGGCTGATCAAAATTTTTAACGACGTGCAAAACAAAATTTGCCACTCGCAGCCGATTGATGAAATTTTAGCCATGCTCTTTGAGCATGTCTAAAATTCTACAATCGAAAAAAACAGCTATTTTTGTAAAAAAGTTAAATAGCCACAAAATGAGTGAACAAAAAGAAAGGTATATCAACCCATTAACAGACTTTGGCTTTAAAAAGTTATTTGGAACAGAACCAAATAAATTGCTGTTGATTGACTTCCTAAATCAAATACTACCTGACAGAAAAATAAAAGATTTGTCCTATTCTACAGGAGAAAAGCAAGGTTTAACGGAAGTTGACAGAAAAGCTATATTCGATTTGTATTGCATTGGAGATAAAGGAGAAAGGTTTATTGTAGAAATGCAAAAAGCTAAACAAAATTTCTTCAAAGACAGAAGTGTTTTTTATGCTTCTTTTCCAATTCAAGCTCAAGGCAGAAAAAACCAATGGAATTATCAACTAGACCCTGTTTATTCTGTAGGAATTTTAGACTTTATTTTCGATGAGCACAAAGAAGAAAAAGAACTTTTGCATATCGTAGAATTAAAAAATCAAAGAGGTGAAGTTTTCTATGATAAGCTAAAATTTGTTTATATCGAACTTCCCAAATTCAAAAAAAAGGAAGAAGATTTATTAACACATTTTGATAAGTGGATGTATGTTTTTACGCAGCTATCTCAACTACAAGACCGCCCGGCAAAGTTACAAGACCGCGTTTTTGCTAAATTATTTGAAGCTGCTGAAATTGCTAAATTTACTCCTAAAGAAAGAGAAGCGTACGAAGAAAGTTTGAAATATTATCGAGATATCAAAAATGTCGTCGACACTTCGAGAGAAGAAGGTAGAAAAGAAGGTAGAGAGGAAGGTCGAGAAGCAGGTAGGGAAGAAAGAAATATTGAAATTGCCAAAAAACTCAAAAAAAATGGAATTCCTATAGACATAATTATTCAATCGACAGGTCTTTCAGAAGAAGTAATCAAAAAACTTTAGGCATTATAGTACATGAACAAAGCATAAAAAAAAGCAATGCAAAATAAAACAAATTATTTTTACCGTTTACTCTTAAGTTGTTGTCTACTATTGATAACAACGATGGCTTTTAGCCAACAAAAATACATTACTCGAACTGCGCATATCAACGTCAAATCTACCAATAGATTTACCGATATTGAAGCGGATAATTACCAAGTTGCTTCCGTTTTTGATGCAGCTACAGGAGATATTGACTTTATCGGCTTATTGAAGTCTTTTGAGTTTAAATTAGGTGCTGCCGACCAGCTATTCAATAGCAAAATGGTCGATGTGTCCACCTATCCGAATCTAAAATTTTCAGGTAAAATCCAAAATATCCAACGCATTAACTTTGACAAACCGGGGGAACATACCATTACTGTCAATGGCGTTTTATATATTTGGGATGAAAAAAGAGTGACGAGTGCTGTAGGAAAGATAAAAATCAATCCAAACGGCTCTATCGAAGCCACTTCCAATTTTAATTTAGTAATAGAAGATGGTAGTGTAGAAAAAGCGAATCAATTGATGAAGGAGAAACTCCCATCTGTTGTAGCCGTAGATGTTAATAAGCTCGGTATTTCGAAAACTGTGGCTGTTAATTTAAAAATGACTTATAAAGCGAGGTAAAATCCGCGGAGCGTTCATAAATACTATTTTGCAGATTATTTTAAAGCTTCAAAATCTTTAATTTAAACCCAAAGGTTTTCTAAGGCACTCTCCCCCGCTGGCGGGGGTTGGGGGTGGACAAAACAATAATCGTTTAACTCCTCCCCCTAGCCCCCTCCAGAGGGGGAAATATCCCTTGCAAATTTTAATCCTTGTTGCTCCTAGTATCATCAACCCTCCGTCCAAGCCAACAACATGAATAAGACAAAACAATACCTACTCTACGCCTTCATAGCGATTATTTTAGCTATCTTTTTCGGTGCATTAACCGTATGGAATGCCCCCAAAGCGAGTGTCAAATCCACACCAGCAGATTTTACCCTATCTGCCACCGAACTCTTCCAAGAATACTCAGAAAATCAGGCAGTCGCCGACAAAAAATTCATTAATCAAGTTGTAGAAGTCAAAGGGTCTATTTTCGAAATTTCCGAAGACCAGCAAGGCGCCACCGTCTTTTTATTGACCACCGGAGAAAAAGAAGCAGGCGTCCTATGCACCATGGAATTGGGCGAAACTAAGAAAATCAAAGGAAAAAAAGTGGGCGATGCGATTACCGTAAAAGGGCATTGTACGGGGATGTTGATGGAAGTAGTTTTGAATCGATGTACTTTGGTGGAGTAGATGCTGGGGACTGGATAAAACTAAATTTGACAATTTAGCTTATATTTGTATAAAGCTATTTAAAAATCAAGTTATGTACCGAGAAATACTAAAACCCATTGTTCGCTCACCAGAATTGCCTCAAATCCTAAAAGAATTGTCAGAATATTGGGAACAAGAGCAAGCAAGGAGAAAAGAATTTTATGATTGGGTTACTCCCGATATGAAAGCTGAATTTATTGATGGGGAGGTGATTGTGCACTGTTCGGAGTCGACATAATGTTGTGTTGCAAAATATTGTTTTATTAATAAGTATTTTTGCTCGTAAAAAAGACCTCGGTTATATCGGCGTTGAAAAAATAATGTGTCGATTTCCACGTAATGACTACGAACCCGATATGTGCTTTTTTGATAAAACAACTGCTGCTACCATCACTGATGAGCAGACCATCTTTCCTGTTCCTCAACTCATTGTAGAAGTGCTCTCCACTAGTACCGAAGATAGAGACCGTGGCGTAAAATTTAAGGATTATCAAGCGCATGGCGTGCAAGAATATTGGATAGTCGATGCTTACACCAATACTTTAGAACAATACCTCCTCCAAGATGGTGAATTTGAATTGCACCAAAAATTTAACAAACCTAAACAAAAGATTGCCTCTCAAGTAATTACAGGATTTGAAGTGCCTGTTGGTGCTTTTTTTGATGCAGCGACTAATTTGGCCACACTCAAAGACCTATAATTTATGATTACAGATATTAATCAATTAGATTTTAGCAAAAAATATACCTATGCCGACTACTTAACTTGGCGGTTTACTGAGCGGGTAGAGTTGATTAAAGGTAAGATTTTCAAAATGTCCCCTGCACCAACTTGGCAACATCAAAGAGTTAGCAATCGCATCAATAATGCACTATTCAATGCTCTAGACTACGAAGTACTGACGGCTCCTTTTGATGTTCGACTAAGTCAGCAAAAAGATGCCCAGACAATTATTACTGTGGTTCAGCCAGATATTTGTGTGGTTTGTGATAAGCATAAACTAGATGATGCAGGTTGTCATGGTGCGCCTGATTTGGTGGTCGAAATTCTCTCCAAAAGTACCTCTAAAAAAGATTTAACGGACAAAAAGACCTTATACGAGGAAAATGGCGTGAAGGAATATTGGGTCGTTCATCCTTACGAAGGAACAGTTCTTCAATTCGTTTTACAAAACGGTGTTTATGTACAAGCAGGTATTTTTACGCTTGAAGACCAATTACCATCTGCTGTTTTTGCTGATTTCTCGCTAGATTTAACGAAAGTTTTTGAAGAGTAGTCCTTTGTAGAAACCTAAAAGGAATGGAATTAAAAAAACAAGGTAGTAAGGGAGCAGGTAATAAATAAGGTACCCAAAATGGTAGTTTTAGTTTATTCTTATTCAAGGCACAAAAAGCGGCTTTGGGCTTGGGTTTTGGTTTGCTTATCACTGCGATGACTACAAAATATCGGGACTTACGTTTTTTGTAGCTTTTGGGGTACAACTTTGGATGTATGCAACCCCTGTGATATACCCGCTTTCGGAAGTACCTGACAAATATAATTTTTAAGTGTGCTGAATCCTATCACCTCCGTTATCGAAACGTTTAAGTATGGTTTTTTTAATAAAGGCACTTTTTCTTGGGAATATTTAGGATATAGTAGCCTCGTCACTTTATTTATTTTAGCCCTCGGTACGATTATTTTTAATCAAACGGAGCGTACTTTTATGGACACGGTTTGATCTTCTTTAAACCACGGAGTACACAGTGGTACACAGAAAATAATAAAAGAAAACTCTGCGTACCTCCATGCCCTCTGTGGTGATTCTTTTTTGAACCACGGAGAATAACAGAGATTCACAGAGAATTATACTTTTCTGTATGTGGTAAATTTATCATAAAAAGAAAAAAATTGTAACTTTGAGAAAAACGAATGATAAAAAGAGACGAAATATTATCCTTTTTAAAGGAAAAAAAAGAAGAACTTTTTTCTGATTATCAATTGGTCAAAATTGGTCTATTTGGGTCTTTTGCTAGAAATGAAGAAACAGAAAAAAGTGATATTGACCTAATTGTTGAATTTGAACCCAACACAAAAACTCTTTCAGAAAAAAAATCAAGAATTAAAGCACTTATTGGCAAAAAATTTGACAGGAAAGTTGATTTATGTAGAGAAAAATACCTTAAGCCTTACTTCAAGGCACAAATTATTCAATCTGTAATATATGTCTGAAAAAGACAAAGGTAATCTATTGGCTATACTGGACAGTTGTTCTAAAATCAAAAAATATACCGCAGATATTCTCAATGCTGATGATTTCCATGAGGATGAAAAACCTTCGATGCTGTATTGATGAATTTTGTAATCATTGGAGAAGCTGTAGCCTGATTATCTAAAAACTTAAGAGAAACAAACCACCATATTGCTTGGACAAATATAAAGGGTTTAGAAATATCATAGCCCATGACTATTTCGGTGTTGATGCTGAAGAGGTGTGGCAAATCATCCACAATCCCTTCCTGACTTAGCAATAGAAATCCAAAAGATTATAGTGTAAAACCTACTCCGTGTTCTTCCGTGAATTCTGTAGTGATTCCTTTTTAAAACCATGGAGAAACTCAGAGGTACACAGAGAATCACAAGAGCTAAACCTCCATGCACCTCCATGACCTCTAT
>CANNZV010005179.1:0-30304 GCA_947561585.1 Caprella mutica | reverse complement strand
GATAAAGGAAAAAAAAAGTGTTTTGTTCCCGACGGCAGAATTCGGTATACAATTTCATGGTAACGAATTTTTTTTGGTCAAAATCATTCTTTTTTTGAAAATTGAAAAAAAAACAGTATTAAACAGTCTTTTAGAGTTTCAATTAAGAAAAGGCCTGGAAAAGTCCGGCGAGAAAATGGCCAGGCGGGGGAAAATCCGGCGGGGTAAAAATCCCTCTGATATATGTGTATCGTGAGTCCACACCAAACCTTCTGCTAGGTCATTAAACAATCATGAAGTGTGCAGTACAACAAACTAGCGGGTACAACAGACTACATAAAGGAAATTTATTGTAGGAGTTTAGCATATTCTTTATTTATATATATTTATAATCATTATATAATATATAATATTCTTTTATGTTAATACACCATTTTCAAAACTTTATTGACTAAACCTCTGTCAGAAAAATATGTGTTCAAATATAACTAGGTATACGTACATATTTTATAATTAAATAGTGAAGTTACGGAGATATATGATTCAAATGAAATTCATGTATTAGATATTTATGTTATATTTATTAATGAATCATTCATCCTACCTAAATTTAAAATAGTTATATATCTGCAAGAACATCATTGATCTACATACTGAAAGATATGAAACAAAAATATGATTCTCGTCCAACCTATAGAACGTTAATGTGAATCAATCAATTTCAATTTTGATGTACTAATGTGTTTCGCGAATATGAAAGTATTTCAATGCGATGCACTTTAGGGTATCAGCCTTCTAGTGCCATGCACTTAGATTTAGTTTATTAGAATTACGTCCATTATTATAACAGAATAATTTAACTAAAAATATGAGTCATTAGAATCAGTATCAGATATGAAAATTGTTAATAGTTTGTTAGTCAGTTTGAATTTTTTTTCTAATTACATAGTCTTTGTCCATAAAATATTACAAAAACGATCGTCAAAATATTTTATGTATATAAATATGTATATTGTATATGCAATTATGCATATATATATACTATTAGGTAGCACCAATTGCATCAAAATGAGATCAGTTTTAGTTCAGAATAAAGAGCAATAAATAAATAAATAATCTAATCTATTCAACAACTTATATGTAATTAAAAAAATCCATAGACATAATACCACATTAAAAAATTGAACAGGAACCCTGACAATTCGGATTGAACAGAATTCTTTCAGTCTTAAAATACTGTTTTAATATGAATCTTTTCAGAAGCTCTTGATTTTCAAGCTAAATTATAACATCTGGGAAACTAGATAAATTATGAATCAGAAATATTGGCCTAGTGTGGAACAGGAATAGCAGAAATACATTATATTATTCTTTAAAATGATAGCATAATTTATATTCCTTCTCTTAGTACAAATTAAAATTCAAAAGATAGTCAAATTTATAATTATACACCTTAAGTAAGATAAGTAAGAAACAGATTATAAATTATCGTATATAACTGTTTCACGCCTCTTTACAATCTTCTTCAAATGGGAAGAGTCTTGACTCTGCATCTATTACCATTCTAATAGTTATAGTTATATAACTGTTATGTAATAGCCTGTTGTACGTAGAGAACCATGGGTTATAGGATGCACGTAGTTTGGAGGAGGTAAACAGGTTGGATGAGAAGCATGAATTTTGTAATCTATTTCTACAGATTTGAATACTCCATCAGAATTGAAGATGGTGCTTACAAGTCGTAATGTAGGAAACCTGAAAAAATTAAATTGGAATAGCATAATCATTGAAATAAAAAAAACAAGTTAAAAGAAATTGTATAATTTTTTTTCACTTACCCGAAACGAGTCCAAGAGCAAGAGGGCCTGCTGTAGACGTTAGTGCCGCAATGCCTGAAAAAATAGCCGCCGCAATAGCAAATTCGTTACCATCATCTTTTTTGCTACCTCCGATACCTTCACCGTAGCCCTCTCCTTTGTGACCACCTCCATGACCTCCTCCACCATGCACGCCACCTTTGTCTCCACCATACCAGCCACCTTTGTCTCCACCATGCCAGCCACCTTTGTCTCCACCGTTATCCCCGCCGTGACCTCCACCGTGACCTCCACCATGACCTCCACCGTGACCTCCACCATGACCTCCACCGTGACCTCCACCATGACCTCCACCATGACCTCCACCGTGGCCTCCACCATTACCTCCACCGTGATATCCACTGTGATATCCATGGTGACCTCCATATCCTACTCCGTAGCCTCCTCCGCCGTGTCCTCCTCCACCATGAGCTACTCCACCATGACCTCCACCTCCATAACCTCCTCCACCGTCACCTCCTTTACCTTGATTAACTATAGAAAAATATATTTCATGACCTCCACCTTTTCCTTTTCCACCTTTCATTCCTCCATGTTTTCTAAATAGGTCATCTTCATCTTCTCCAACTTGACCTTCTCCCCTTAAAACCCCTTCATCTTGTCTTCTTCCCCATTGACTTCCATCAATTGGATTTTCTCCAACTAGATTTTTTCTACCTTCACTTTCTCCAACTGGACTTGCTCCATTTTGACTTTCTCCAACTTGACTGGCTCCATTTTGACTTTCTCCAATTTGACTTGATCCATCTTGACTTCCTCCAACTTGACTTGCTCCATCTTGACTTTCTCCATCTTTACTTGATCCATCTTGACCTGCTCCACTTTGACTTTCTCCATCTTCACCTACTCCACCTTGATTTTCTCCATCTCCTCCACAATTACCTTTTCCCCATTTACTACTATGGGCTCCTCCACAGTGGACCCCTCCTTTACCTATAAAGTGACCTCCTCCATAACCTGCTCCGTAGCCTCCTACACCATGTCCTCCTCCACCATGGGCTGCTCCACCATGTCCTCCACCACCGTAACCTCCTCCTCCGCGACCTCCTTCACCGTGATTAAGTATAGAAAAATATATTTTATGACCTCCAATGTGAAATGCTCCAGCTTTCTCTTCTCCACTTCCTTTCCCTCTCCCACCTTTACCCCTTCCACCTTTTCCTCTTCCACCTTTCCCTCTTCCACCTTTACCTCTCACATTTGCATCACCTCTTCTACCTTGGCTTTCTTCATCTTGATCTCCTTCGCCTTCTCCACCTCCACCTCTTTCACCTCTTCTAATTTGACCACCGTGATCTCCTCCATCTTGATCTTCATTGCGATTTATTCCTTCCCACTTTTCTCTTTTACCTCTGTCTCTTTCAAAATTTCCTCCATCAATGGTGCCTCCACCTTTTCTTGAATCTTCACTGTTGCCTGTAAATCGTCTTCCAATGAATGTTTCTCTATCTCCGAATAGTGAGTTACGGCCTTGCAATCTGTACGATACCTTCTGAAAAAAGAAATACTATTTTATAATTAATGTATAGTTAACCTTCCTTGTTAAGATAATAATGACTATTTTGGTTTAAAAGATCAATAAATTATTATCCTATTTCAATGACCTCTGCTAGATCTCTGACTTCGGGAACAATCTTTTCCTTTTTAAGATATGTTTCTTCCATTTTTTTCTCAAATGACAGTAGTTTGGATCTCATCATTTTTCTGGACTCTGCGCTGTTCTTTTCACTGCCAGTGCTGCTAGTTAAAACACTGACCAGAGTAACGATGAAGAGCACCACCAACCTCATGATTGTGTTTGAGTCTGATGAAAGAAATTGGGGTTAAGATCTATCTAGTTTAAGGGGACTGTCGGAAAAAAATCTTCAATAAAAAATACTCCATTTGAATAGTTGTATTACCTCTTAGAATTTCAAATTTGTATATTAGTTAATAAACTTCTTTTTTAGGGAGACAGTTCCCTTAAGAACATTGATATTAGGAGCATTGAGATATAGCTTCCTAATAATAGAACTTTGAATTGTTCATAAATCTAATGAAGACATAAAGTTTTTAAATTTTTCCATTTATTTTGAACGATACTGTATAAGGATTTTATTGTTGTAGGATATTGCATCTATATCACACAGTATACTGTAGTCTAAAAATGTTATAAGGTATTTCTTGTTCTAATCATAAATAATATTTGATTATTAGTATTATACATTAATTGTATTAATATATTCCAACTTAGTTTTTATTGTAATTGGGAAATATCGTCTGTATATTTTAATACTTTTCAATGAATATTTTTTAAAATGAGTTGAGAATAAATAAATAGTAATAAGGAAATATTATTTCTACTATATAGCACAACTCTCACTGTTTTTTGTCTCTCACTTAACATTGTCATAGTTTTAACTGGTTCTACAGGCGGTAAATTTTGGACTACTGGTTGCAACATAGCTTGAAATATATAATCGGAAGATTTTTCATCGAAGTTGAGTAAGATGGAAATCCATATATATTTTTTTGTGGTATGTTTTATATTCAGGGGTTCTACGAAGATTATATGCGATAAATTTTGAATTAATTTTCGTGATATGAATAATCTTCTATATAAAAATTATCTATCGAAAGACAAAATCGACAGTAATTGGCAGAATTTGAAGAGAGTGCCAAATGATAATCAACAAATTGTATCATAAATGACCAATACCATTTTCAATACGTTTTTTAACACCACTTGTAATCCTTTCAATTCAAGAACCAGTTTTTCTCTTTCACACTTTGAATTATATACATTTTGATAGATTCAAATATTTATAATTCAATAAATTGAATTGTGAAGGTTCGAAACAACTAGAATTTCATTGTAATTGTAGTTGCAAACATATGTTCGTATTTTTTTCAGAATAAAGATTATTATTATTATTTTCTATCGGGAATTGGATGTCTCTTAATGTATGTTTTACCATTAAATGAACTTACTTATTTTTGAACAGAGGTTTGGTCCATGAGATAAAAAGGAAATTTATATAAAAAGGAAATCAGCGGTGGCTGCTGTCACAACCTTCAACTGCAAGAAGATACTCCGACTGAGAGAAACCAATTACTTTCTTTGGCATTTATAGCGCAAAATTTACCTGGTTTTGCTGACAATTCTTTGTTATTTGATTATTATCTCGAAAAAGATTTCATCAATCACGATTCAAATTCTGTTTCGAATTACGTAGCTAACTGACGGTGATAGGAATTTTGCCCGGCAGCATTTTGCCAATGTGGATTATTTGTTTATATATTTATTTTCCCCGTGGATTAATTATATCTGGGTTTAAATTAATATTGTAAATTAAAAGTTTAAAATGTGAAATGCAATTTACAAGAATATAAATAGTTTTAATGTAACTTTAACATATTGAACTATAACAAGTTTTATTTAACCGTTGTAAAATTGCCACGAAATTGAAAATAAAATGGAATTGTATTTACTTAAAATAATTGCAGACCATCTCATAAATTTAACTGTATTATATTTTGACAGTAGTTTAGTTTTTCAAAAATATTATTATTTAGTATTCTTAACGTTTGTTTGCAATTCACTTACGGCTTTTTTCACCTGTACAGTACTTCATGACAATATATATAACTATATGTTCATTAATATGATTAACGATTCAATAGTTTTTAATCTAACATTTATCATTAATATATTTTTTAAATAATGACATCTTTCCCACGTGAACTTGATATAATAGACACCATTGTGAAAGGGATAAGACAATAGCTGTAATAGAGCAAACTTCAGGAACCAACTGATTACAATTGAATAAATCTTCATCCTACTTTTTCAATTCTTATAATACCATTCATAATAACTGTTAAATTGTAACGATTATCTAGTTTGTGTCTTAAATTATCAAAAATGTTGAATTGTTGTTAGTTGGTTTAACCTTACCTTCTTTTTCAATTACGGTGATAAGTGAATTCTACAAGAATGTTAAAGCATATGCATAGCAGTTAATTAAAGAATCCTCTGTAATTATTTACAGTAAATTCAAATTCATTTATTTTCATTTATGTGACTATTTAATATTAGTTAAATGAAACTTGTTGTACTACAATATGTTAAAGTTAACATAATACAATATGTTAAAATTAAAATTCTGCCGGGCAAAAATCTGCCTGGCAAAGTTCCACACTGGCAAAATTCCGCAGGCAATATTCCGCCGGGCAAAATTCCTTGAACCCTAACTGACATATGTTCTAATCTGGATTTGTATATTTTTTGTGAAAGATAAGCTATAATATATGTTATTGAGAATTCAATGCTGAAATAGAAATATTTTCGAAGATATTTATTGATATTTTATCATCGTTCCTTTTAATAACCCTGAAACAGATAATATGGTTGGAAGATTATGATACATCCGATTTTAGGTAGAATTTATATTTTTAGATTCTACAAGTCACTCTCAGATTTTTAAGGAATCAAACAGTTTGTGTTTAAATTTTGTATTTTAATGTGAACAGAATTTAAATAAACAATATATTGCAATAATAATTCAAATTGACATCGAATATATGTTCCTTTACGGAGAAAACAATGTGGAATTTCAATTCAAATATCTGGAATGAAAGTATATTTAGATATCCCAAAAATGTTAAATGTGAATAGTAAACTAGATATAATTATGAAAAAATATATTGATTGCATATTTTAGAATCGAATAATAGGTAGCTACCAACTAATAAATATATGATGAATATTGAACCTAGTAAATATTTGATCAAAAAGGCAAATATTTGTGATGATTGGTAAGAATTAGTTATCCTTCAGTATGATAGAAGATGTTTATAGGCTGATAGATTTTCCGAATATTTTCAATTCATATTCTTTTACATTTCGACTCAGATATTTCAATAATAAATTTCAATTTTTTACGCCGTTGAGGATAACTTTCTGTTTGAACAACAACCCGATTTTCTTCGTTAACATCGTCTGAACAAGTTCTTAGAGAGTAAAAAATATAAAGTTTTGAAGTGAAAAAGTTGTTGTACCATGATTAAAAAAATGAAGAATAAATAAAATTTTTTGTAATGGAACATAGGAGAAGGATTTAGAATGATTTTATGAAATGAAAAACAAAACATGTATTTTCAAATTTAAAGCTACATCTTTCTGAAATGAAAAAAAGATCAAATTATAACTAGTAAAAACCAATATTTCTGCTGTTGATAGACACGTATTGAATGGTATATTTTCTATGCTCTTACTTTATGTACAAAAACCTTATTCACCATTTAATATGAAAAAATGTATTATTAATTTCTGTCAGATTAAAAATTATTCAAGTTTATTATTATTTATACTATGTATCATTATACATATAAAGTATTACCTTTTTTTATGTAGGTCTGTCAACGATAAATCATTCTTTTAAATTTAAATGTCAACTATATGTAGAGCCTTATAATTAGCAATATAATATATGATGGAAAAGATTCAAACTCAACGGGAAATCCATATTATTATGAGATTATTTAAACTCAACGTTGAAGGCTTTATCAGGTTTCAAGCTTTCGAATAGAAAGATTTTTATTCATCATCAGGAGAAAGGTGGAAAACCTGGACCTGACAATATATTTTATGACCAATAGTTGTATGGTGGATACCGTCTTTCTATTTCAGCTATCTATCTTTTTGTCTATTATTATTAATTAATCTATTAAAAATCGAATTCTGAAATCAAAATTTGAGAATTTGATATTACCTGTAGCTACTGTTGACAACATTCATTCTCTAGTAAAATTCTACTTTCTTTAAATTTGTAACAAGCTATAGAGGCGCGATAAAAAACAGTCAACCTCTATAACTATATGTCTACTTCTTTCTGTTCATTTTTCTGCACCTTATTGTTATTATCATTATTATCTTTTTATAATATATATATCATTTTTATTATTATTACTATAGTTTCTATGCGTGTCCTCTATTTCATGTGTGTTCTATATTCGTATGCATTACTTATTCTTATGTGTGTCCCATCTAACCTATGTGTCTTGTTGATTATATGTGTCCTCCCGATCATATGTGTCCTCTTGGTCCTATGTGCCCTCATGGTCCTTGGTGTCCTCATGATCCTATGTGTCCTGTTGCAATTATGTGTCCTCGTTGGTCCTAAGTGTCTTCGTGTTCCTATGTGTCCTCGTGGTCCTATGTGTCCTCGTGGTCCTATGTGTTCTCGTGGTCTTATGTGTCCTCGTGGTCCTATTTGTCCTCTAGGTCCTATGTGTCCTCGTAGTCCTATGTGTCCTCGTGGTTCTATGTGTCCTCGTGGTCCTATGTGTCTTAGTCCTAGGCTATATATTTCTTTAATATAATTATTAATCTCCATATTTCATTATTTTGGTGCATCATTATTTTGGTGTTTTCTATCGCGCCTCCATAGTTTGATGAATCAAAATAATAAAATTAAATAAAAAAAAAATGAAATTTAAAGAAAAAGATTTATAGCTATAGAGGTTGAACAATCAAAATGAAAATGAAATATATACAAATAAAATTCGATTTTTTTTATAGCTATAGAGGTTGACCGTTTTATATCGCACCTCTATAGTTTGATGAATCAAGATAATAAAAATGTAATATATAAAAATGAAATTGAAAGAAAGAAATTTATATCTATAACGGCGACCGTTTTCTATCGCGCCTCTCTAGTTTTAGAATCGAAAAAAAAAATTTAGAAAAAGAAAATGAAAGAAAGAGATATACAACTATAGAGGCTGACCGTTTTATATCGCGCCTCTATAGATTGATGCACGAAAATAATGAAATATGGAGAATAATAATTATATTAATGATATATATATATATAGACTAGGACTAAGACACATAGGACCACGAAGATACATAGGACCACGAGGACACATAGCACCAAGAGGACACATAGGTCCAGGAGGACACATAGGACCACGAGGACACATAGGACCACGAGGACACATAGGACCACGAGGACATATAGGACCACGAGGGCACATAGAACCACGATGACACATAGGACCACGAGGACACATAGGACCAAAAGGACATATAGGACCAAGAGGACACATAGGACCAAGATGACAAATAGGACCAAGATGACACATAAGACCAGGAGGACACATATAAACAACAAGACACATAAGATAGATGGGACACACATAAGAATAAGTAATGCATACGAATATAGAACACACCTGGAATAGAGGACACGCATAAAAACTATAGTAATAATAATAAAAAAATATATATATATATAATTAAAAAATAATAATGATAATATTAATAAGGTGCAGAAAAATGAACAGAAAGAAGTAGACATATAGTTATAGAGGTTGACTGTTTTTTATCGCTCCTCTATAGCTTGTTACAAATTTAAAGAAAGTAGAATTTTTCTAGAGAATAAATGTTGTCAACAGTAGCTACAGGTAGTATCAAATTCTCAAATTTGATTTCACATTTCGATTTTTAATAGATTAATTAATAATGATAAACAAAAAGATAGATAGCTGAAATAGAAAGACGGTATCCAACATACAACCATTGGTCATAAAATTCATAGTCAGGTCCAGGTTTTCCACCCTTCTCCTGATGATGAATAGAAATATTTCTATTCGAAAGCTTGAAACCTGATAAAACCTTCAACGTTGATTTTAGATAACCTCATAATAAAATATAATATATATATTAGATTTTTATATGGTAGTAGTATTCTTTTATACATCAGCAGAGCTGGGCATTAATTACTTGAAATGTAATTAAGTACTAAGTACATTTTAGAAAAATACGTACATAATAATTAATTGAATGTAGTTAAGTACATCTTTTATTATTAACGCTTTAATCTTTTTTATATAAATTCTTTAATTAGAGTTATGGGTAAATTCCCATTTAAGTTTTAAATCAATCTTAACTAGGATGGTACCATAAAATCTTTGTTTTCCCCGCCGAAAGAGACAGAGAGTGGAATTTATAATTGAAATGATTAATATTCATAATTAATATGATAAATATATATAATTAATATGACAAATATTTATAATTAATATTATAAATATATATAATTAATATGGGAAATATTTATAATTTAAATGATAAATAATGAAAAAACATCAATAAATGTATATATTTACTTAGTCGTAAACTAAAAGAATTTTTTGTTAATAAAGGGATAAATCCTTAATTAGTAAATGAGTTAGTAATTGTTTTCCATAGTATCATAGTTACAACATTATTTAATTATTTTTCTTTAACAATTTTATAGTTATATGAAAATGATACTATAATAATATTTTATAATAATGAAAAGAGTAGAAACATGAATAGTTATATTCTATAAATGTGAAATGAATGTCACCATCCTAGTTAAGTTCGATATCGAATTTAACTAAGATGATGACTATATGTCATCATCCTAATTAAGTCCGATAACGACCTTAATTCTAGGAATTCACCAAATTTTGCTAAACAGCTAGATGGTATAAAAGGGATGAATCAATCTGAAATAATTCCATTAATCAATATATAGTTCTATTAAGTACTTGCGTACTTCAGTAAAAACGCGCTAATGTGATGTGAGCGATAGAACAGACATTCGCATCCTGCTAAAGTTCTTACTACTATTAGAGTGTTATCATGACTGACTGGAAAAATCTTAGTGAACAGTCTCCACCATTTACATCCTGGACAAACCGGCTGGTAAAACTCATCTGGAGAGAAGAAAACGTTGTACAAGTCTACGTAGTCTGGTACTGATTACAGAATGATGAACTGCTGTAGTTCTAATTTCCTTTTTCCATCATAATATTTTATATACTTAAGGTAAGCTTTATTATATAATAAATAAATTATTTGTAATAACAAATAAAATAGCCAAGATCAATGTGTTTGATTAAATTATTTAAACAAACGTTTTTCCTTGGCATTTATTATTTTCATTTCAACCCTTAATATTTTTACGAGATATTGAAGTGTATATATTATTAATTGATATGAAGTAATCATCCGGTGATGATATTCTCTGTGATTTTAGTGCATCTCTAAACACAGAGTTTACTCCATTTACTAATAAGAGCATAGCTAGTCCCTTTTATAGGTTCTATTCGCTGTTTTTTTATGATATTTTCAATTCACTTCGACCATTGTATTAATAACAAATATATCGAACAGATCTAGAATTACTTGAGATAACCTGAGACAATATATTTACTACTAACCGTAATGAGTTTCACGTGTATTTTCTAAGCACAACCTTTTTTAATTACTTTATATCTTTCATTGCATTCCTTTAAATTTACTGGCTTTCCTTGGCTTTGTTCCTTCTTAAATACCAAATTTATTTTATATTTAAAAAGTAAAATATATTTACTTGTCGGCGTAAATCAGCGAAAGTCACGTAAATTAGGAGATTAATAATTGTACTGTGGTGACGTGTGGCAACGTATAAATACAGTTTGGATAGCCTCTAAGCACACATCATGCAGTCCAATTTTTCATAGAGTGTACACTACACACAGATGCGCGAGCTTTGATTGGGTCACACTCCACCCAATCACAGCTCTGCTCTCTCAATTGCTGATGTCTTATATACCCCATGAATATATTTTTCTTATATGTTCAATATTTTTACTTGTAAATTGGTACACATTAGATTATTGTATATATACTAGCTACTTGTGAAAAATACAGTACCGTAGGATTATAACTAACACATGAGTTTTTTAATAACATAGTCGAATCTTCCCGTACATTCTAATAGTCAAACTCATTAGGGTTAACTTCTCTGTTCAAATCTTGCGTATCAATATTGGCCCAACCATTACGAAATTCAAGGTTGTCCCAATGCTGGTTCCCAACTATGTGTTAGAGTCAAGTCCAAATAATGTTCGAAAGAAAAATATCCGCAGTGTTGTGCTAATTTCAAACAAGTTGATTTTAGAAGTTGTAATTGAAAAAATAATTGTTGTTGGTAAACACTCTTTATAAAATATTTTTCAAATTCTATTAGCTTTGATTTTCGAATAAATTCATAGATCTTTTATAACTCAATAATATATTATAGAACGTCTCTTTCTCTTACAAAAATCTCTGCCATGTCTGTCAACAACTACAAAAAAAAAAATGTCTTGCCAAAAAACTTTGTTCTTCATAGTGACCTACTCTTATATTTCCTTTTTCCTACTTTCTTCATCTACTTTACCTTTATCTCCTTCATCGCCTTTATCTCCTACCTTTTCCTTTATATCCTTTATTTCTTTATTATCTCTTACAATATTTATTATTCTGAGCTTTATCACAAAGTAGGTATAAAATGATAACTCAAAATCTACGTGTAAGTTCATTATTTGTTTAACAGGTACAGAACAATTGATGTAATGCACAAATAATGGAAAAACGACAAAACTTAGATCTGAACAATTAAATTTATAAATACCGTCATAATAAAACAAGTTGATATATATGTAGGATCAAAGAACTATATTATATCTACAATATGAACCTGTATGGCATTTTACCTATTCACAAGGATGGATTTGATCATATATTATTAAACATTATATTTCATTTTATAAAATTAAAAAAGTGTCCCATTGGTTAATCAATTAGTTGTATTAATATCAGTAAAAGAGTCTCGGAAAATGATGCCGACTTTTAAAGCTACAGTACGATGACAATAGTGTACAGGGGTGATCTAATTGATTAAATCTAATGGATATATGTGAAAAAAATAACACAGTTATAATCCTGGGCCATTTGGACAATATGTATAGGTGAATAAAGTCATTTGAAATTTTAACCTTATAGACAAAAAATGTGATTATTCATAATATACCAGTATACTTTAGGACACTGTGATTGTTTTTATTATGGAACTGCAGTGTATACTCTTAGAACAATAGTAGGAAGAGGGAGGAATGGATATAAACAATAATAAATAAATGAATAAATAAATAAATAAATAATATATATATATATATAATGCAACAATTTAAGAGGGTCAACTCATCAAATTTGGTGAATATTATATAAAAATAATATTTTTTGCTGAAAATGAGTTTTCAAATATTTGGCCTTCCTGTACCAATTTTTTGGAGGGGCGAGAAGTAGTATATTTTTTTTGGCTATTATTTACGTGTTTACGTATTTGGCTAATGACTTAATTCGCTACAATGACTCATTGGGAACGAGTCGATGAGTTTACTTGCTACTAGAAAAGTAAAGACAGTTTTCTAATCTTTGAACGATTTCTAACAAGGATACGAGAATCATATTTCTATTTTTATGAATTCTTGTTTTTATCACAGTTCAAAATCGAATATTAAATTTTTATAAAATTTTCGTTGATTGATCAAATATAGCTCATCTCACGAAAACGTGAAGGTAAATAGAAAATATATTTTCGTAAGTTTGTTAGAATGTTACAATGATTCTAAAACAATGATTCTTTATCTTAGCCTATAATTTTATAGACCTCTATTCTTTTTGGATTTAAAAAAATAAAATTAAATAAAATAAGTTTCCATTTTCACAAGAATTAATGCCGAAATAGAAAAAGTAACGCGGGAAAAATGTCTATATTTTCCAAAGTTATATAAAGTTTGAAACCAATTGATTAAATAATGAAAAAAATTCTGAATACTAGGCTAACCCCCTCAAAAGTAATCAACAAAATCTGTAGATTTAATACCACTTTTAAACGAAACAAGAACACCCTGACAGTCGGGATCAGATAAACTTTTTACAATTTGGCACTCTAGTAATAACATGAATATCTTAAGATGTTCTAGATTTTGATATAATGAATTATTTCACCTATTAGAATAAATATACTCTGAATATAATCAAAAACATCGGCCTAGTGTAATAGAAACAGTGTAAACACATATTAGTATACTTTAAAATGAAATCTGAATACATATAAAGTGTACTACTTAATCAATAATTCATTGAATGACATATTTATATTATGCAACATACACTTGTAGTTTTCCTCTTTAGGTAATAAAAGATTATAAATTATTGAATAAAAATGTCAAATGGAGAGAGTCTTTAGTCTGTGTTTTTGTCTATTATTCGTAGTGCCCTACTTTCTAACGTTAAACTTCTCTTTGAATTTCCCTTTACCGTTGGAACTAGGAGGTAAATAGGTTGGAAGAGGCATATCAATTGATGGCGTTTCGTTACCCAATTGTTCAGGTTTTAATGATCTGCCAGAAAAACCCTTTTGCCTTCCGGTATACAGGTAACCTGAAAAAAAATGAATTGATCATTAATTGAAATAAAATAAACCGTAAAAATAAATTGCATTAATTCATCAACTTACCGGCAGCGAGCCCAAGAGAAAGAGGACCAGTAGAAGCCAATAGTGCCGCAGCGCCTGAAAGAACAACCGTTGCGACAGCTAGTACTTTATCATCAATTTCTTGGAGGACACCGGTAACTCCCCCTTTGTTTCCACCCTTTACCGGACCTGCTCCACCAAGACCACCACCAATATGACCTCCTCCACCAAGACCTCCACCACCACCATGTCCGCCCCAACTATGTCCTCCGCCGAGACCTCCACCACCGTGCCCTCCCCAACCATGTCCTCCTCCGTGACCTCCATTGTCATGTCCTCCTCCAATATGTCCTCCACCATGACCTCCCCCACCATATCCTCCACCACCATATCCTCCACCGTGACCTCCACCAACATGTCCTCCACCGTGACCTACACCACCATGTTCTCCCTTATAACCACCTTTTCCGTAACCTGTTCCGTAGCCTCCTTCACCATGTCCTCCTCCACCGTGAGCTACTCCACCATGTCCTCCACCACCGTAACCTCCTCCACCATAACCTCCTCCACCGTGATTAAGTATAGAAAAATATATTTTATGACTTCCACCATCACCTCCTCCACCTTTCTCTGCATTAACTCCTGGACGACCTCGATCTCCTTTCATTCCTTTTTTTCCATCTTTTCCATCTTTTCCTTTTTCTCCTTTTTCTCCTACACCTTTCTCTCCCTTAACTCCTTGACGACCTCTACCACCTTTTTTTCCTTCATCTCCTTTCTCTCCTTTTTTTCCCATAAATCCCATAGGTCCGATTTGTCCCATAGGTCCCATTTGTCCCATAGGTCCCATCTGTCCCATAGGTCCCGTTAGTCCCATAGGTCCCATTTGTCCTATTGGTCCCATTAGTCCCATTGGTCCCATATTTCCTTTCTCTCCTTCATCTCCTTTTTTTCCTTCGTCTCCCTTTTTCCCCATTGGTCCCATTGGTCCCATAGGTCCCTTATGTCCCATTGGTCCCACGTCTCCTTTAATTCCTACATCTCCTTTATTTCCTTTTTCTCCTTTCTTTCCATCTTTCCCATCTTTTCCATCTTTTCCATCTTTTCCTTTCATTCCTTTGTCTCCTTTTTTTCCTTTTTTGCCATCTTTTCCATCTTTTCCATCTTTTCCTTTTTCTCCTTTCATTCCTTTTTTTCCATCTTTTCCATCTTTTCCGTCTTTTCCATCTTTTCCTTTTTGTCCTTTCATTCCTTTCTTTCCATTTTTTCCATTTTTTCCATCTTTTCCATCTTTTCCTTTATTTCCTTTATCTCCTTTCATTCCTTTTTTGCCATCTTTTCCATCTTTTCCTTTTTCTCCTTTCATTCCTTTTTCTCCATCTTTTCCATCCTTTCCTTTCATTCCTTTATCTCCTTTTTCTCCTTTTTCTCCTTTACCCGCAGGTCCCACGTCTCCTTCATCTCCTTTCATTCCTTTATCTCCTTTACCTCCTTTCATTCCTTTATCTCCTTTTTCTCCTTCTTCTCCTTTACTTGCAGGTCCCACGTCTCCTTCATCTCCTTTTATTCCTTTATCTCCTTTATCTCCTTTCATTCCTTTACCTCCTTTTTCTCCTTCTTCTCCTTTACTTGCAGGTCCCACGTCTCCTTCATCTCCTTTCATTCCTTTATCTCCTTTATCTCCTTTCATTCCTTTATCTCCTTTTGCTCCTTTACTCGCAGGTCCCACGTCTCCTTCATCTCCTTTAATTCCTTTATCTCCTTTATCTCCTTTTATTCCTTTATCTCCTTTTTCTCCTTTACCCGCAGGTCCCACGTCTCCTTCATCTCCTTTCATTCCTTTACCTCCTTTCATTCCTTTATCTCCTTTTTCTCCTTTACCCGTAGGTCCCACGTCTCCTTTATCTCTTTTCATTCCTTTATCTCCTTTTTGTCCTTTTTCTCCTTTACCCGTAGGTCCCACGTCTCCTTTATTTCCTTTCATTCCTTTATCTCCTTCATCTCCTTTCATTCCTTTATCTCCTTCAACTCCTTTCAATCCTTTATCTCCTTTCATTCCCTTATCTCCTTTTTCTCCTTTATCACCTTTTTGTCCTTTGTCTCCTTTGCCTTTCTCTCCTTTTCCTTTCTCTCCTTTACCTTTCTCTCCTTTACCTTTCTCTCCTTTGCCTTTCTCTCCTTTACCTTTCTCTCCTTTACCTTTCTCTCCTTTACCTTTCTCTCCTTTACCTTTCTCTCCTTTACCTTTCTCTCCTTTACCTTTCTCTCCTTTACCTTTCTCTCCTTTACCTTTCTCTCCTTTACCTTTCTCTCCTTTGCCTTTCTCTCCTTTACCTTTCTCTCCTTTACCTTTCTCTCCTTTACCTTTCTCTCCTTTTCCTTTCTCTCCTTTACCTTTCTCTCCTTTACCTTTCTCTCCTTTCCCTTTCTCTCCTTTCTCTACAGTTTTTCTTCCATCTCTTCTAACTTTACATCCTCCATCTAGACACACTCCATCTCCATCATCTTTACCTCCTCCTTCAACTTGATATCTTCCTCCGTGACTCTCTTTATCGTGCTTACGTAAAAACCCATTTACACCATCAATTTCTCCACTTTCACCTCTTCTGTTTCTTCCACCCACTCCACTTCCCCCACCTCTTCTTATTTGACCTTTTCTTATCTGTCCTCTTTTTATTTGATCTCCTCCATTTACACTTCCTCCTTCTTGATTATCCACACCTTGACCTCTTCCATCTTGACCTTCTTTACTTTGGTCTCCTCCACCTTGAATTCTACGATTTTGATATTTTCCATCTTTTTCTCCCCCACCTTTCTCTTCTCCATATTTTCTTTCTCCTATTTTAACTTTTCCACCTATATCTTCTTTTCTTCCACGACTCTCTAAGAATGCTTTTCTGTTTTCGAATAGAGAGTTCAAGCCTAGAAATTTTTGCAGTGGCCCTCTCTGAAAATAGAGACACTTTTTTTATTAGCCTGCAGTGAAAGAATATCCTTCTTGCTATAATAAGAATGATGATCTAGTCATAAAGTTTATCAAATTACAATTACCTCTGCTATTTTCTTGGCTTCGAGAACCTTCTGTTCTTCCTCACGAAGATTCCTCTCCTCTATTTTTTTCTCTAATGTCAGTAGTTTGGATCCCATAATTCTTCTGAACTTTAGGTTGATGTTCTTACTTTCTGTGCTGACGCAAAGAACACTCACCATAACAACGATGAAGAGCCACACCAACCTCATGATTGTGTTCAATTGTGATGAAAGAACTGAAAGTTAAGATGGATTTTAATTAGAAACAAAACCATAACACGAAATTAACTGCAAGTAAAGTTACAATTTCCTACTATATGAAGTCTAGAGGAATTCTATGGTATATTTGTTCCAAAAGTAGAAGAAACATTCTAATATGTATGGGACAGATCTGTTAGAGTAGTTTCATAGAAGAACTAGGGTGTTCGGAAAGAGTTTCGAAACAAAGAAAAATGTAAAAAATATATAGATACAAAAATAGTACAGTAACAGCGGTCTAGCCGGTTAGCGGTTCCAGCTTGGGAATGGGGGTTCTCATTTCCCCGCTGCCTGGTTCCATAGTGACAAAATGTTAACTTCAAAAAATGAAAAAAGTTAGGTTAGCGGTCCAAAAATCCCACTGGAGAAATATCCCCCGACAGAAAAAAAATTCCTCGAGGAAAAAATTCACCTGGAAAACCTTGGAAGTTTTCTCGTAATTGGTTCATGAAATATGTTGGTTAAAAAAAACAATAATATCATAATTTCAATTCAAAATTCCATAAATTGACGTGACGCATGAGAGTTGAATCAGATTTCCATTAAATCCATGTGAAATATGAAATGTTAACCCTAATGAGTTTGAGTATCAGAAATTACGGGGAGGTTTGAGTATGTGTTAAAAACACATCTGTTATTTATAAACCTACGGTACAGTATTTTTACAAGCTGTTAGTATATTACTAAACTATAGTGTACCAAATTTCAAGAAAAAATAGTGAACATATAGGCAGAAATAATTAAATAGGTATGTAAGACATTGGCAACTGAGAGAGCAGAGCTGTGATTGGGTGGAGTGTAACTCACTCACAGCTCGCGCATGTGTCTGTACTCAATGAAAATGTGGAAAAATTCGTAATAGGTGGCTAACCAAACTGTATTTCTGCGTTGCTACACGTCACCACAGTACAATAATTAATTCCATAATTTACGTGATTAAGTTAATTTATGCCGATACGTGAATATCTTTTAACTTTTAAATACAAAAATAGATTTGATATTTATTTAGGAACAAAGTGAAGAAATGCCAAAACATGTAACCCTTAAAAGACTGACTGAGGAGTTTAAGCTCCACAAACCGAATTCATTCAATATAATAACACTATTTCCATCAATCTTTGGTAAATAAAATTTTGCCTTGTACATTAATATGATAAAAGCTATTTATTGACAAAAAAAATCATATAATTTGAGCCGCTGGTTTCCTAAATATCATTGCGTAAAGATTTGAATTTTATTGCGTAAAGAATTAATTTAAAAAAATTGTGGTCAAAGATTGTAGTTATTGTGAATATACACATCAGAAACGTCTCCATTTTAAATTTTTATGTACTGTAATAACTTCGAGACTTACCTTGCTATTATTGCAGATTTTACTAGACTTGGGTGCGATAGATGCGAGGCCTGACTGTATTTCATTAAAAAAGTATTCAGTTTGATTATTTAACTGTCCCCTTCCAGTAGGAGCAGGAGATAGCAAAAAAGAATTATGGCGAATACAATGAATTTCTAATCACCATCAACAGAGGGAGTTTTCTTCTTTTATATCTCATAATATAAATAAATAATATATAATATAAATTATATACAAATTATATGTAAAACAAAATAAACTTTTGCGTGGACAAATTGTCCGTGGAAGTAGTATCCGTACACGGTAAATTGAATTTATTCGGAAAAGATTTTTCTATCATTATTCAAAAATATATTTCGACGGCATTGAATAAGGTAACTTGCTTATACTGATCAAAACAATTTATATTTATATTACCATCTGTAATATAAAACAATATCGCATATTTCAGTTTATGAGAGTTATAATTATTAACCTTCTTTTTACTTGCATTATGTCAGATTATTTTTCAAAGAATTTATATAAAAAAATTTTGATTCAAGGATAATGTAACAATATTAGGCAATCATTTTTTAGAATTCAATTCAATTGCATTCTATTTGCTTTTGGTTCTAGACACATTTTCGAAAAATCATCTGTTTATCTCTATCATTTGCAATATATATTCTTTAAATAAAATATGAATAAATAAATAACGGTTAATTTTCTTTAACCTGTCATGGAGTACTTTTTTCCTTTATATTGTTATAGAGTAAACTGGTTCCCCTAGTGGAAAATATTTGACTGTCTTCCTGCAACTCAGAGTAAAATAAATTAAAGGAAAATAGTATGTACATTGTGTATTTAAATTATTTTATAATAAAGTATTTTATACTCAGGATTCAAGAAGATATAGGACAGAGTCCACTATAAACTGGTAACTGGACGGTGGACAACTCGTCACAAGCCAATTTACCGCGCGCCCTACAATCTATAGGAAATATACTAATCGGTCAAATAGAAATGTTTTACTTAAGAATAATGTTGTCTATCGAATCACAAATGGAACTAATTGGAAGTTATTATTAGAGAATACAAAATAATAGTCAACAAATTTAGACATATGTGAGAAATACCATCTTCAATGTTCTTTTGAATACCATGTTAATACCATTTTGAATACCATCTTCAATGTCCTTTTGAATACAATGTTAAAACCATTTTGAATACCATGTAAATACCATTTTGAATACCATATTTAATTCCCTTTTTTAATACAATCTTTAATTCTATTTTTAATGCCATCTTCATAACCATTTTGAATACATTCTCGTATTCCATTAAATTCAAGAAGTATGTTTTCATTAATATTTTGAATTAAAGATATTTGTGATAAAATTCTAATTAATAATTCGATCATGTATGCTCGCAACAACTAAAATAGACTCCCTCTTCATTTGGGTATAACTCACTTATTTTCTAATACAATTTTGATCCATGCAATTGAAGACAAAGAAATTGTATTTACATAAAGAACTGGAGGTTGAAGCGGACACGTGCAACAAGTTAACGGATTTTCCTCTGACTGAGTTAGAACATTGACTCCATCCAGCATTTATAGTTGTCTGGTTTGATCCAAAATTTTGTGAACAAATTTTTCCGCTATAAACGGAAAATATTTTGCTATAAAGAAAAATGCAGTTTATATTTATTGATATTCCGTATGGTTAAATTTGGGAACATTTTCTAGCTCTCACTTCAACTACTTTTTTCGATCACCTAACTATTATTTACATATTAATAAACTGTATTTAAAACTAAGAATTTAATGATGTCGTAGATATATATGAAAACAGTTATTGAAAATACATTATAGTATAATTTAACACATTTGAAACAAAATATATTTCAATAATAACTTAAATTGACATATAGTATATGCTCTTTTGTTATCAAAACAATGATAATTAGGTTTATAAAATTTTGACAACCAGATGTTATAGTAAAAATAATACAAAATTAAATATCAAATAATAAGTAACAGAGTACGAATAGTGAAAAATGTATTTCATCTAATATCAATAACAAATGTTGAATATTATATTATATTATTATCAATTGACGAGATATTTTTTTTATAATTTATCAAAATTGAATCTTCTTCTTTATAACGGAAAATTCTCCGAGGTTTTTTGTTCAATCTTTAAAAAATAATCATCAATAATTCATACAGTTGAGAACAGCTTTCTTTAGAACAGAAAGTATATGTGAGCTTCCAGACAAGATAACTAGAAATAAGTGGGCTAGTTGTTCTGAAGTAACTCAAAACTCGCGATTTTTGCAAAATTTTCTAGATGAAAAGAAAATAACTTTAAAAGACAATATATTTAGAATGGAAAATATTGTGAATGTTTTCGAGAAAACAAATTCATCTCGAAATGGAAAATGTGAAATAAAAATAAATGTAATGGAAAACAAATGGATTTTAATAATTAAATTCACATATTTGTGAAAACTGTTCACAAATATGTATTATAAATAGTGAAAAATTATTTCTGTTGTTGATAGAAACGCATTGAATAGCAACTTCAATTTCCTGTGCTCTTATTAATTTTTTATTTCATTTTACTTTAGCTATAGAAAAGTTATAAATCCGATAAAATTCAAGAAGAAATTATTTTTGTACATAGAACACAAGAAATTAAAGAAAAATATTCGTAATAGTGCATAGAATTAAAAATATATATACAGAAGAAAAAGTACTATTTGAATACTTTTTTGTTGGTTCAGTCATCTAAGAACGTATAAATTTTTATAGAAAATTCTAAATAGAAAGCTAAGCTATAAGTCATCTTCCAAATAAGAACTGTATGCCAGTTTTAACATAATGTTTTTTTTATTTTGTGTACCCTATATTACAAGAAGAGAATTAAAGAGGAAGAATAAGAAACAATTATCAAAATATCATTAAAAAAATGAAGTAAATTCTAAATATAATGTCGGAAATTTAATTACAAGTTCTAACTTTCATAAACGAAATGTTATTTTATCATATCATTTCCTCGATCACTTATTTTAATGAAAAAAAATCAATTCATAAAGTTACTCCATTTTATATTCTGTAGCCATTAAGAAGTTTCGCAGAAAATATAAAAGCAAGATTTCAAACAAATAATTTCAAAGGAACTTTCTTTAGATTTATTTGACTTCATTTGAAAATAAATTAAAGGTTGATAAACTATTTTGAATTCATTGTGATTTTCTTGAACTAATTCTTTTTTATGCTGTTGTGATTCATATCAAAGAACATTTATTAATGAGAGTTTGAAGGCTAGAGCTGATCACATACGATAGCAAGAATTTTATCCAACTGCTCGCCTGGAAACTGGAAGGTGGTGGAATGAAGTTTCCATATTGTCATTGGATACATGCACACTGCACATTGTGCAGTGTGTGCAGTGCACAGTGTGCTCCAGAGGCTCTGAGGAAAGTCATTGCTTTCAGATGATGCTTAAATTTTTCATCCAATTTTTTTACGGAAGTACAACCTTCTTAACCCTAATGAGTGTGACGTTTTTCAAAACACGTCCTTTTTTATAATACTTTATATCTTTCATGTCATGTATATCTTTCTTGTCAAATTTACTAGCCTCTCTTGACTTTGTTCTTACATAATTAAAAAATACATTTTTGTATTTAAAAAGTTAAAAAATATTTACGTTTCGGCGTAAATCACGTAAATTAGGAGATTATTTGTATTGTGGTGACGTGTAGTAACGTAGAAATACAGTTTTGTTAGCCTCTAAACTCACTACAGTGAACATTTTTAGGGAGTTTATACACATGCGTGAGCTGTGATTGGGTCACATTCCACACAATCACAGCTCGGCTCTCTCAGTTGCCAATGTATTATATACCTATGTATTTATTTCTCCTTATTTGTTAAATATTTTAACTTGAAATTTGGTACACATTAGTTTAGTATACAACTTGTAAAAAATATGGTTCCGTAGGTTTATAAATAAGACCTGAGTTTTGTAAACACATAGTCAAACCTACTGATACATTCGGATAGTCAAACTAATTAGGGATAATCATTATGACCATATCATTGTCGAGAGCTAGAAGGATCCAAGAGTGGCGAAGGTGATCGCATCCCGTCACTACCCATCTAGTGACTTCTCCCGTCAATTGTAGATCCTGTAATATTATTTATATTCCTGAATATGAGTTTTCATAACCTATGATATACCGAATATAATACAAAATATGACTAATTTATATTCAACCTAAATTTATATTCAAACTCAAACTAAATGAATTGATATTCAAATTCAAGTTTATTGAGAGTGAATAAATTATTTCAACTTGTTTTATATTTATGTAGGTCAAAATTATACAATACTCTGGAAAATCTGAGACTGTCGGCTGTTTCACGTTTACCCTATAGGCTTTGTTACAAAAATGTGATATTTTTTTGTCCCTAATCTATAATTTTGATATACAATAAATATGTGATTCAATATCTTTAAGGTATTCCAAATTGAGATGCATTTGACTGTCTCTAATCATCCCTCGTTAAATAATGGGAGTAGTTTTAATGTACTTTTTCTGAGTTCATGGAACACATAAGCATATATCATAATAATAGTTGATGCAATTAAGTATGTAATATGTAATATTAAAATAATTGATATACAGCCAAATGTACATATGCACTATATGCAATATAGTAAGAAATTGCAATAATGATTAGTATGATCTTTTTTATTTCTTATATATATTTATATACCCAATAAACCGAAGTAGTTTGAGCCATAAGAGAGATATATATCCCCCTTACAGAGAGGGACATCCGCACTCTGTCCCATGTCTTGCAGAGGGGGACATCCGCACTCTGTCCCACGTCATGCAGAGGGGGACATCCGCACTCTGTCCCACGTCTTGCAGAGGGGGACATCCACACTCTGTCCCACGTCTTGCAGAGGGGGATATTCCCACTCTGTCCCACGTCTTGAATACTCACTCTGTCCCACGTGGGTCCCACGTCTTATTTCCCTCTATAGCGAGGGACATCCGCACTCTGTCCCACGTGGGTCCCACGTCTTGAATCCTTCTATAGCGAGGGACATCCACACTCTGTCCCACGTCTTGAAAACCGAGTGGGGTAAGACGTGGGACTGGTGGATGTCCCCCTCTGTCAGAGGGGGACAAGACGTGGGATCAGACGTCTTGCAGAGGGGGACCCCTGTGCAAATGAAGAGGGTTAGACGTCTGCAAAACGTCTGATGTCCCCCGCCCCACGTCTTGCCCCACGTCTTAAATCCCTCTATAGCGAGGGGTATCAGACGTTTTAAGACGTGGGACAAACAGCTTTTGGTTAGCTGGGTGGCTGTCTTAAAAATTCTGGTAGTCTTTTAAAAGTTTTAATTGATCTAAATATAGTAAAATTTCTTTGATTTTCTAATCTAATAGGTGGAAGGATCAAACTACTGCACATTGTATGATGGTTATGAGATGCTATAGAATTAATTAAATATTGTTCTAAAATGTCTAGTTCATAAAAAAGTGTTTTTCTTGAGAACGATAATAAAAAATAGTCACACTCGTCATCAAGTTTAAGAATCTTTAGTTTAAAATACTTTTTGTTGGTTGGCATCAGAGGAATAAAAAATATATCTCTTTTTACATTTAAAATAATTCTTAAAAAAGATCATTTATTAAAATTTTGATGACACTTAAATGGACGTTAAAAGAATTGCCATAAAAAATGATTGAGTGAAAATGGAATAAGCTAATGAATAGTAGATTAAAATTAGTGACTTTCTACTAAAATAGGGTTTGGTTTCATAGATTACAACCATTACTTAGCTTAGTTTCCTAGTTATTACGTCAATATGTGGTTTAAAAGATAGTTTATTGCCGATTAAAAGTTCTAGGTATTTCAAATTAATTACATATCTCATACATTAATACATTGATAGATCAGACATAAAAAAACATAGATTTAGTTTTAAAAACATTGGGGGTTAATTTGTTAAAATTTAGCCATTCTGAGAGTCTTTTGTTAAAATTTTACTGTCTACTAAAAATGTTCACGAAATTGGCATCACGAATATAAAAACTGAATCGTTCGAAAACATGGTATAATTAAAATTACAACTTTCTGCTAGGCTACAAAGATCATTTATAGAAATATTAGAAAGTAAGGGGTTTGAATATGAACCTTGGGGAAAACCCTGTAATTAGTGGTCTAAAATCAGAAACAAATTTTTAATTATGTACACGCTGTCGTCTATTGCTAATGTAACTACCTAAAAGAGAATTAAAGTTACCCCTGACACCGCGTAGTGATCCAGTTTTCTCAGAAGGAGATCTTTATCCACGGTGAATCAATCAATACAATATGAATTTTCTTGAATAGAATTAAAAACATACCATAAAAATTCTAAAATACCTAAGTTGGTAGATTTCCCTAATCTAAAACCATACTGATGATCTGTTAAAACTCTATCTGCAGTAATATAATCATTTATCCTAGAGCATAAAATTTTTTCAAAGACTTCATTAAAAATAGGGTGAGTTGTTTTTGGTCTGTAGGTATTTGCATCTAATCTATCAGCTGATTTAAAAATAGTAATAACTCTTGCGACCTCAAAAATATCTGGATTGAATCCATTATTACTTAGATAAAACACGACATTTAAAATTTAAAAGGTTGCATAGCAATTCCGGATTAATTTCATCTTTATGACATTTTTTAGATTTCAGCGACAATATGACACTTCTGACCTCAGCTTCTGAAACTGGAATCAAATTTAAAGAGTTAAAATTAGCTGGAGTTAAAATAGTTAAATTGTGATCAATATTGGTTATTGGAACAAGCTGCTCGGCCATTGAGCTAGAAAAAAGTATTAAAAGTATTGCGCATGTCAGTATCTGTCAATGTTAAATAGTTTTGTTTTAATGTTATATTATTTTCCTAAGATAGTTTCCCCATCCTTTCGTTTATTTCAGCCCAAGTCTTTCTTGAGTTATCCTTAACTAGAGTTAATTTGAATTGGTAATATAAGCTTTTAGATTTTCGTATGACTGTTGTTAAAACACAATTCCACAAACTCTGTATTTACTCGAAAACTAAAAATACTGTAGAAACTTTTTTTCTCGTGAAGAAATGGTCATGAATGAGGATGGTTCTCAACCAGTTTCCAAATGATAGCTAAATAAAATAAAATGTTTATTGGCAATGTTTTGTGCGTAACTTTTAGTGAGTGCATCGGGGTATCACTGCGCACATTATGGGGCATTACTGCGCATTGTATAAATGCAGCACTTCTATCCCCAACCTAAATACCTCCTGTTCCCATTTTAATGCTCCTCCTCCCCCCTTTTTTCCCCATCTAAATATCCCTCTCCTCCCATCTTAATCCCCCTTTTTGCTCATCTTAATCCCTCTCTCCTACCTTTTTAATCATACTCTCTCCTCATCGAAATCTCCCTCTCTTCCCATCTAAATCCTTCTCTTCCCCATCTTTTTCCCTCTCTCCCTCATCTATTTCTCCCTCTCCCACGTCTAAATCATCCTACCCTCATCTAAACGTCTGTGTTTCCCTCTCTACATGCCCTCTCTCCAATCTACTTGTCCCTTGCTTTTTAAACGCATATTTAATGAATCTGTAACAAATTTAACACTTACATTTTATGCAACTAGTTAAATATTTATATCATGTAATATAATACGATCGTACGTTTATTGTTAATCGATATTTAATTCAAAAACCTTTTACCCTCCCCTCCCCTAAATACCCACTATCTTTATTTTAATACCCCCACATCAAGTTCGTAAGTTTATTGTTAATTAATTTTATAATTAAATAACACCTTATTCAATATTTATGTCTTTATTAAGAGCTAAAAACTCATATTTTTTATATTTATTTACATAAAAATATGGTTATTAATGATGTGCAGTGATACCCCTCTACCTCTAAATTATCTGGGTATCACTGCGCACGGTTGTGGCAGGAAAGCCGTTGAAGCTGAGAAGTTGAAAGTTTGACACAATGTAACTGTTATTGTTTGTGTTAACATGTTAAAACAATATGAATATATAAATCTTGGTTGTAGAGTTATTGTAGAGTTTGCGGGATTTAAAAATCACCAGCGCAAACTCTTTCAGATCGTTCTGAGAGCACTACATATATCGCGACTCAGCTCTTGAAATACTGATAGTATAATGGTGCGTCATATTGTTTAAAAGAGAAAGAAGATGTTTGAAAGATGGTGCAATTAGATTTAGGCTAAAGCAATTAGTTTTAAAATTTTAAGGGGTGCGGAGTGATACTCTATAAAAAAGGTATGTGCAGTGATACCCCGTCCGACCGTATAGGATCGTTTGTATATCAGTCCTCTGTTTAAAAGTTTAAGAAGTTTACGTTTTTATATTATTAAATATCTTCAAATCTTCTGTTAACCATTTAGGATTCTTAAAAACTTTTTGAGTTTTTACTTGGTAGATTTTAATTTAAAAATTGTTAGTTAAAATATTAGGTTTGTTGTCGTTCATGCTACTAAAATACTCTATTTGAGCCAGATTAATAAAGTTATTCAACTTACTAATGCTTTTAAATTGTCTACTAGAAATAAATACATCCTGTATTCCATTTGGGATATTAAAATAAAATAAAATGGGTCTGTGATCAGAAATGTCTTATTCAATCACGGTAGAGTTAAGATTATTGTTTGGGGTAAAATTAAGCCAGAAATGGTCTATTAGTGAAAATTGGTTAGAAAATTCATTTGAAGAATACCAAGTTGGTTTATCTATAGTTGGGTAAAGAGAATGTCTGGATATTAAATTTAATAAAATTATTGATGCTATTAAGATTATGAGGGTTAAAAAGATCAATGTTAAAATTCCCACATGAAACAGCAATGGACGGCAATAAAATATCGTTTAAAAAATAACACATAGGGGAAAACCGGGAGAATCCGGACAGATTCGTCAGAAGCTAAATAATTTGTAAACCGAATTGTGAGAGATTTCTAAGTGTCCGAATGCTCATTCTTGGAGGGAGACTTTGGAAAAGCTGTGAGGACGATTAGGACTCCATAAAACTAGTTAAAACATTGGAAATTTGGTTAATTAAAAGATAGGATTGAATTCGGATCAACAAAATCAATTGAAATAAACCATGACTTGTTATTCACAGTAATAAAAATTAATTGTATTTGAAATTTTACCATAATTGTAATGATTGAACCTTTTTTCCAACAAAATATAGATAGTTCATGAGTAAATATTTAATAGATATATATCAAAAACAAATGGATATGGTATAACTCTTTTCGTTTACCTTGGATATATTTATTTTCGTTTGCTTTGGATATAACTATTTCCTTTTTCTTGGAATTACACTAAAGTTAGTAAATCACATCTTAAATATTTCATCGAATGTTTAAAGTATAGTCCGTAAGTGTAGATCTTGCAATACCTCCAATTTCAGCTTTCCTGACAGATAAACCTCTTTGGAATTCATCAAATATTTTTCGAATACCTTCTTTATTACGGCCTCCATCAGTTTTCCTTCTATATTGAAAAGTCATGATTACGATCGTCAATCTGTAAAATAAAGACACTAATATAAAATTTTTGAAAGAATGCTATTTAACGAAAATAAATAATTTCAAGATCTAAATGTCCTTTTTAATAAGAATTACTAAATAAGAAGAATCGGTCACAGAGGGAAAATTCGGACACCGTCCAAACCAATCTTAACAGAAGTGTCCGATTCATCCCAAATGACAGTCCAAAATAAAAAACATCACCATTTTCTTATTTCATTCGTATTATTTTTTTTACGCCAAACATAACATACAATATCAATATAATTCATACCTTTGAGATTGAGAAACAGTTTCCCATTCCCATAGTCGACAGACGATCCTGTTGAATCACGAAAAATATCATCAATATTGAAGGAATCGTTAAATTTCACCTCATGGGTGACACGCTATCTCTACGCATTGGATCTTTCAAATAACTGACGGTTAACACGTTGCACACATTCATTTGCAATAAGCGGAGAATCAAACAATAATGAACAAGTCTAAACGAGTTGTCCGAATGCTCCCGGTTCTCCCCAATAGAGTCAATAGATAAGAGGAGGGTCTATACATATAGGAGGGGGGTCCAATGTATATACAACATAGATTGAATTTGAAATTAGGGTTCCTAATTGATAATGCTAAAATTTCTAGGTTATTATTGATGGATGATAAAACCTCATTTTTATTAAGGTTTAAAGACTTATTTGTAAAAACAATAATTCTACCACCATTTTTATTTCGATATATTCTATGTTTAAAAGCAATTGTCAATATTTTTGTCTAGCCACGTTTCCGTGATACAAATTATATCGAATGTTTTTCTATTACTTAGTGCTAAAAAAAATTGACTGCTTGATTGACTGACGCTTCGTTGACAGATGTTTCGCCGACAGACGTTTCGTCGACTGTCGTTTCGTCGACAAGACGTTTCGTCGAAAGACGTTTCGTCGACAAGACGTTTCGTCAACAGGACTTTTCGTCGACAAGACGTTTCGTCGACAAATTTTCGTAAAATTGATGTTATTACACTCTAATGTTACAAAACATGGACTTTAACAGAATAATGTATCAAACGATCAAATTATGAAATAGAATACTGGTAAGGAGGAAAGCTATTAAATTATTTCAATCGTTTTTCTACTTTAATACTAAACCAAAACTATTCAATAATAACAAATTATTTTACAGTAATTTGAAAAATTGTATATGCAAGACAAAACTAAAAAATCATATATCACATCAAATAATGAAATAATTGAAATCTAACTGACTGTATCCACGCACAAAGAGCATTCTTAAATTTATTTATTTGTCTATAAGTAGCCTCGCAAAAATATTAAATTGCTTTAAAATATTTTGTTATTATTAAATAGTTTTGGTTTAGTGTCCTTACCATTATTTTATTTTATTTTTTTTTTTGTATCTAACACACATTAGAGTGTGTTAATATCCCCTTTATGAGAGTTTGTCGACGAAACGTCTTGTCGACGAAAAGTCCTGTCGACGAAACGTCTTGTCCACGAAATGTCTGACAACGAAACGTCTGTCGGTGAAACGTCTGTCGACGAAACGCTGCACACCGACTGCTTAAATACAGGGTGTCCCAGAAGTAACTGACCCTTTTAATTTTCTAATTAAACAAAAACTAAGGAGGCCAGGTTGTTAAAATAGGTTTCAAATCAAAAAAAAACATTTTCATGGTTTATTAAGACTATTTTTTGAAAACAATATCTTTTAGATGATGACCACTGACGCTTCGACAACTTTGCGCTCTTTTCACTGTGTTTTGCATGACCATCCTCAGCGTATCAGGCGAAATTCGAACAATTTGATGAGTAATGTTGTCCTTGAGTTTCTGCAAATTTGATGGATTTGTCACGTAGACTTTTGACTTAAGGTATCCCCACAGAAAAAAG